>MU271941.1:0-15142 GCA_021432655.1 Atractiella rhizophila
AGATTTGGATGGCACACAACAACAAAACAACGAAAACGAAAGATCGGATGCTCACCCATTCGAGCCTTCCAAATCCGCCTTCCGAATAACTCGTCCAAACAACTTGATTCCCGTTCCCCGCCGGAACCTCTTAACCTCTTTTCACCTCTGTCAGTTGGCAGAATGACTTGTGGAGATGGAGTTCTATAAGGAGGAAGAGTGCCGTGAAAGGGGGAAAGATAGCTAGATAATAATGTGGCGAAAGTGGGTTCCGACAAACAAGGAGCTTCCTTTCTTGGATGGAATCTTCACGTGCACCTGTGACACGAAATCGATACTCAACATTGCGAATGTAAAGTTGTAAACCGACCACATGCGTCCCCAAGCCGTTCTCACCACTTCCCTAATCGCAGCCGCCATGTCTGCGCCTTCAGTGCCGCAATACCTAGCGACATTTACGAAGACGATGTCACAGCAATCTAAGGACTCCGTGATCTCAGCCATCGAGGCTTCCGGAGGGAGGATCGTCACGATATTCGATGGGATAGTGTACAAAGGCGTTTTGTTTGCTCAGAGCGAACAGGGAGTCGGAATTCAAAGCACAGATGCCTGGAAGTCACACCTTATGAGTGTAGACTCAGGAGTGGTGGATGTCGAGATGGATCAGGTGGTGCGTTTTGTTCTTTCTCTTGCTCCTTTGGCCCTTGCCTTGCGCTTGGTTATGAGATGTCCCTTCCCTTTCTTTGTCTTTGCCTTCCCTTTCGGCGCCAAATCTCCTTGCCCTTCCCCTTTCTTAACTCATCCTTCGAACATGCTTTCATGCCCCTCTGACGAGGAATAGACCAGTATCTAGTATGCATTATGTTAGCACCGTCTGGTGGGAACCCAGACTACGCATGCTTTACTGTTGTGCTCTCTTGGATGCTTGCTTCTGCACTCACATGATTCGACGTTGTTTCCTACATTTCAAAATCCTCCCCCATAACGAAGTACAGTTTGCTCACTATGTGTTGGAAACAGGTATCGATCCGTGAGCCTTCGACTACTTCCGCCAAGTCGGGTCCTACGCTCTTTTACTGATCGAGATGAGAGCGCAGAACCAATCAGCAACAATAATTAAAGGACTAGAGCTCTGGCCTTCCTTCCTTCATGCTTCTGTTGGTGAAAGTATGACGAAGTCTTCTTGGTCATTGTTGGACGGTAGATATTCATGTTACTTTATGTACTATTCAAGTTATCAATGTAATTTCCTTGTTCTGTGAAACCTGCACTCCGGCCCGCCATCCAAATCACAGGCAAGTTGCGACTTGAATCTCTGCATGGAACCAGATGGGACAGTACGGACTAAATGGAATATCTGCTAAGTCGGCTGCTTAGGCTGTTGGGACATGACGTGCACGCGGGCGAGTGGGGTGGTGCGGGGTACATTGGCGTCCCTTCGTCCTCAAATAGACCATCAACACCGCCAACACACCGTCGTCTTCTTCAAGCCTTACTGTTGCTTACTGACAGTTGTGCCCACCCAGACTGACAGTTCTGAAGACTGAAGTGGACCTTGAACGATGCGTTGGACTCCTCTCCTCGTCCTGCCACTCGCGCTGGCTCAAGCTCAAGAACTCCCCGCCACCCTCCTCTCCCCACTCATCGCTCAAAAAGTTCTCCAAGTGGCGACAGAGTATGCGCCCAGGGATCACAGCTCGTTTCCAACTGTACTTCTTTTCATTCTCATCCCATCCTTTGAGCAGCAGGCTGATACAGCAATGGGATGGGATGACAGACTTTCCCACAATACACGTCTCGAGACAATGGCGCCTGGTTCTACTTCAAACCCGATACTTGGACTTCCTCCTTCTTCCCCTCCCTCCTTCACCTCCTCGACCAGAGGGATACCATCTGTCCGAATGCTACCGGTGCGCCACAAGGGACAGATTGGAGGGACCTGGAGAACAGTACGTGGATCTGAGTTTCAACGCGGTGTCTGACGCGTGACGGTACAGGATGGAGTACTTTCATGATAACTAACACCCAACTGACGACGACACACGATGTGGGCTTCTTGTCCTGGGTTTTTCAAGATCAGTATTCACTTCACAACGACACGGCGAAACAATACGTGTTGGACATGGCCAATAACCTGGCGGCGAGATTCAACCCGGTGGTAGGGTGTACGAAGAGTTGGGATAAAGGGGCAGGGGATTTTCAGGTCATCATCGATAACATGATGAATTTGGAGGTTCGATACCATTCACGAGACGAGGGAGCGACTGACTGATGCGGCGTAGCTCCTTCTTTTAGCTAGTGACATTACTGGAAACCAAACTTATTACGATATGGCCATCTCACATGCAAACAAGACGATGGCAAATCACATCCGAGAGGACGGGGTGTGTCTCTTCCTACATCCGTCTCCTTCCTTTCATAACCTGTCCCCAATGGCCAGAGCACGTTTCATGTTGTGGACTATGATCCCACCAATGGAAAAGTTGTGTGGCGAGGAACGGCACAGGGGTTCAGTAACGATTCGTGAGTCTTTCTTTTCCATTTCCGCTCCGTAATACGGGATTGCTGATGAATTGGATTGCGAAGGACATGGTCTCGAGGACAAGCATGGGGAATCTACGGTTACACTTCCAGTGCGCATCTCCCCACTCTAATCCATGTAATCTCTAACTGGATTTTTAAATGCAGTGTACGACTGGACCTCCTTCTTCCCCTACCTAGCCACTGCTCGTTCCCTCGGCCTCTGGTACCTGAGCCACCTCCCCGAAGATGGCGTACCCTACTGGGACTTCAGCCAAACCACAAACAAGGACTCCTCGAGCGCAACCATCGCGGCATCTGCCTTTTTGCTTCTCTCCAGTATGGAGTTGAGGAACGACCCCCAGAACATTACTGGAGCCAGCTTTTGGAGACAGGCTGCTGTGGACCTCATCACAGCCACATCTCAGCTCGCCTGGAACGAGGGCTGGAGCTCTTTGTTGGCGAATGGGACGGTAAACAACAGAGGTATGCCATTCTTCCCTGCAGATTACGTAGGAATTGATTAGACTTGGCCGCGTTAATGAATAGCCAACCCCCCGAATAACAACACAGGAACGATATATGGCGACTATTATTTTATCGAAGCTGGCAACCGGTTCCTCCAGCTAGGAATGCTGAATTGCACCGACGGCTCCATCGCTGATGGAGCGGACGCCAATCGCACTTCTCTCCCCAGCACGCAGAGCAAGACGAACCCACCACCGGCGAATTCGAGCCTCTTGGAGCCGGGAAATGGCGCACCAGCGACTAATGGTACGAGTGAGCCTAGTGGAAGCAATGGAGGCGGTGGATCGGATGCGAGCGCTCTGAAGGCCAACCTTGGTTCAATCGCCTTTGTTCTGATGCTGGGCACGGGAGTGCTATTTTGGCCATGAGGATTTTATCCTTGCCGCTCAAGTGAAGTGAACACTTCACTTGGAAGGGTCAAGAAAAGGAGACGACGGACAGGTTTTGCATGTGTGGATATTTTGAGCTCTGTTGTTCTTCAATACCCAAATACCAATGGGGTCAAAAAAACAAAATCCAAGCAACCCAAAGCAAGGAAGAACCAATAAAGAAAAAAGAATCCACAAAACGGTCCGTAAGAAAAAAAAAAAGGGAGTGGTAATGTGTAACCAGTCTTGCATCACAATTACAGCCAGCCCCCGCTTCAAAGACAACTTTCTCGCCATTTGTAGTACGTCAGCAGCAGTCAGAAAGCAACTTAGGAAGCTTAGGTAACCATCGATACATTGTGAGCCACAATTTGTCCGGGGCAAGTTGGGGAAGCATTCTGATTGGCTCCATCTTTATCCGAGATATTTGAAAATGCGTGGCGTGCTCAAGAAGAATTTTTGATCAACAAAAAGCAACCACCTTCTCGTTCCACGTTCCAGCCCTCCATCAGTTCTCCTCTTCTAGACTTTCAGCCATGGTCGCCAACGGTACCGCTTCTCGCAAAATCGCGAAATTACCCAACAATCACTTCCTCTTCACTTCCGAAAGTGCGTATTCTTCCCCAGATTTTTCTTTTCTAAGATTCCGAGCTGACTTTGTGGCGAAAACAGGTGTGGGAGAAGGGCACCCCGACAAGATCGCAGATCAGATCTCAGACTCCATTCTTGATGCATGTCTCGCCCAAGATAAATGGTCAAAGGTCGCCTGCGAGACTGCCACCAAGACCGGAATGGTCCTTGTCTTTGGAGAGATTACGACCGCCGCTCAACTCGATTATCAGAAGATCGTCCGTGATTGTGTCAAGAAGATTGGCTACGACGATTCTGTCAAGGGATTCGATTACAAAACCCTCAATCTTCTTGTCGCCATCGAGCAGCAGAGCCCCGACATTGCTCAAGGTTTAGACAGGGGAAATTTGGAGAACCATGGCGCGGGTGACCAGGGAATCATGTTTGGTAAGCTCTCTACCCTTTACCTTCGAAAGTTTGGGCAAGGAGGAGATGTACATTGCGCCACCTACTGGCAAATCATGAAAGGGAGATGGCGCAATTGCATCAGTTGACATAAATTGATACTGATGAACTGTAGTTCATTGTGTCGGTCAACTTGGAGACTCGGGGTACTCATTACTGATGACACTTCACTGCAGGATATGCAACGGATGAAACTGATTCATACATGCCTCTCACCCTCACCCTCGCTCACGGCCTCAACCGTCGTATGGCGGACCTTCGACGTGTTCCTGCTTCTGATCCCGATGCTCTCCCTTACCTCCTCCCCGATTCCAAGTCTCAAGTTACGATCGAATACGAGAAACTTGAATCAGGCGCTGTACGACCCATCCGCGTTGACACTGTCGTCATTTCAGTCCAACATAAAGAGGATGTGGAAGTTGAGACACTAAGGAAGGACGTACTTGAGAAGGTCGTGAAGAATATTATTCCTAAGAACATGCTCGATGAGAGGACGATCTATCACATTCAACCCACTGGTCGTTTCGTCATAGGAGGCCCGCAAGGAGACGCTGGTCTGACCGGAAGGAAGATCATCGTGGACTCTTACGGCGGATGGGGAGCGCACGGTGGCGGAGCTTTCTCTGGAAAGGATTGGTCCAAGGTCGATCGTTCCGGCGCATATGCCGCTCGTTGGGTCGCGAAGTCTCTCGTTGCCGCTGGACTCGCCAAACGTGTCCTCGTCCAATTCTCGTACGCCATCGGCGTCGCTGAACCCCTCAGCGTCTTTGTCGACTCTTACGGAACTGGATCCAAGACGGATGAGGAGCTCAGTGAGATCATCGCGAAGAACTTCGACCTTCGACCTGGTGTGATTGTGAAGGAGTTGGACCTCCAACGTCCTATTTATGCCCAGACTGCCAGCTAGTGCGTTTTTCTCTCCTCTCCCACATGAACACATTCTGAATGCCTTGGATAGTGGTCACTTTGGAAACCCCAATTACCCATGGGAGAAGCCTAAACAGCTTAAATTCTAGGTCAATCCCTAATGGTGCCCTAGATTCTTCGAGTCAAACATAGCAGTTCTCGGATTTTCTCGTCGTCTCCTCTCAACACTCCTTTTGAGCGTTCGAGATCTTTAGACGGATTCAACTTCGTCTTTCGTCAGTATAATCATTATAAAAAGCCCATTTTGTCCCTTCAGCTTCACATTTAGAAGTACACTCCATTTCCTTTAGAGGATTCCCATTGCATCGTTCTTTTGTCGCAGTCGTTCAATCACGTTCGAGGTAGAGCAAAGAGTAGTAGTACCATACACAAAAAAATACTAAATGTAATAAAATCACGTCAACCGTGTTTCCTTGCTGGCGAACCCACTGCAAACAAAGCTCTCCACTATAGCACTAGTGCTTTTTGGGAGGCAATGCCTCCTTTTACAATTTTCATTTCCAATGTCTTGACTGTCCAATTGTGATATAACCAAAACCATTATTTGCACGTAAGAATCGTTACGGTACATGCAGAGAATGAATAGAAACTAGACATTGAATCAACAGAATCGATGAAACAGAACGACAGAGACCACACAAAAGATGAAGGACATGGAAGGAAAGAGGTCAATATATCGACATACTTATGCATCGCCGTCCATTTTCCCTCCTCCCATAGTACCATCTAACACCTGCGCCTTCAATCTGAGACCTCCTACCACTCCTTCTTCCCTCTCTCCAGCAACGAGATGCTCAGGGCTTTCAAAGTAATCAATCTTCCGCCCCTGCACTTTCTTTGCCCTCAAGGGACTGACGTTCCCTCCCACATCTCCAAGCACGAATGCGGAACTCCTCCGGACGACAGGAGACGGACTGGGGGAACTGTTCCTAGGGCTTCCATGAGAAGAAGGGGTTGAAGCATGGGAAGGAAAGGTGAACATGTTGGGAGATTTGCCAGGAGACTTGAACGGAGATCCAAACCCGACATGTCCGTTCATCGTTAGCGATTTGTGATTACCGAATGGAGAAGAAAGCATCTGGGCGTCGCAAGAGGACGAGCTGGCCTTGGTGGGAGAACTTTCAGTGGAACTTTGACCCGTTTCGTCGCTCGCGTTCCAACGCCTTCTTTCAGTTCCTCGTAATTCATCGCTAACGCTACCTCCCTTCTCGAAAGGGCTGAGGACACCTTTCTCGAACAGCCCGCTCGTCTCTCCCTCAGTGCCGAAACTTTCGTCTCCATTATCACTGTCTTGAGCCCATCTAGCCTTAATAGGAGAGATTAACCCGAAATCTCCGAATTGGGTGATGGCGTTGAGAGTTGGTGCCGCGCATTTGCCAGGAGTGGGATTGGGACCAAGAGGAGATGGAGGAGGGAAGATGTGAGGGGTGGGGGACAGCTTCCCAGCATACAGCCACCAGGGAGAGGAAGGTGTGGAGGTGGTGAGAGTGCTCCTTGGGGGAGTAGCTGATGTAGGGATAGTATCCGCATTCGCATTCGTATTCCGCACTCCCAACACGTCGTGGAAGAGAACTGTCGGCGTAAGGTCCGAATCGGAGGAGAAGGAGGACGAAGGGGGTTTCGGCTCTTCTTCCAACGTCAAGTTAGAGCAGAGGGAAAGATCGATCGACGGAATCTTCGAGCCTTGGGCCGCACGACGAGATGATAAGGAGCCAGACCTTCCCAGCGCGGGTACGTGGCTTCGAAGATGGCGACGCCGCTAACGTGCTCGGATTTGGCGATGGAGGCAACGGGACGTTGGCAGCAAGGTCTTGGAAACTGTAGATGGAGTGCACTGAAGTCGTATGGTTTCCAGCGATAGACAAGCTCGAAAAGGAAGTGAGGTTTACGTCCACACCTATCTCCCCAATTACATTAATTTATAGCCTAAAAGGGCATACATAGGAAGAACGCACGTCCAGAAGGGACCTCAAACTGAGGAACTCCAACTGTGATTGAGCTTGACATTACGAAGTCTAGACTGAAGCTACGGCGAACTGACTGGTGACAATTAGCAGAGAGATATTTTATCCAAGAAATGATGTGGAGGATTGCAAGGAAGAACACCAGTTCAAGTTTAATATATAGTCGGAGGCAGCTTGTGCGGGAAGAGGGAAGTGAAATCCAAAAAGGGGCTGATAAACATCGACCGCGTCGAATAAGTTACGGGACCATCACATTAACCGCCATCTGACAGAGATACCCGCCCATCATGTTCCCACGATCAAATTACGCGCTGTGACGCGTCGAATAAACATCCCAAGTCTTTGGGTCGTTCGCACAGTTCATTGAAGGCGAGTGGAGGCAATCGGATAGAGAACAAAAAATGGATCATGAAGGAAACCATCTGTGGCAGCCTGTGCGGAAAACAGATTCGATTCGAAAGTCAGGGCAGCACAAATTACAGATGACAGTGAATCTGAGTGAGTATCACAGCACAATGAGGAGTAGGGATATCACTTGATTCGATTTTGACTGAAGAACATAAGCACTACTTGCCATGCAAGAACCACAAACTGCGCAAATAATGCGAAAATAGATGACGAAGAACACTTAAGGCTCGTCCTCAGGCCAGTAAATCCAAGGACCAACGGGTGAAGGAGACTCATTCTCGTCGTCTTCAGGATCAAAGGCAGAGCTCCAATTTCCCACAATCCCAGTCCGCGCACCGATGCCTCCAGGCTGCACACCTTCCGACCTCCATCTGTCCAATCCACCGTATCCCGAAACGAGCGTCCAATGCGGGATCTCCACTGGAGACTCGTCGCTGGGCTTCGCTAGCCGGACGCAACCGTGAACGCTCATCCCAGCGGTAGGCGCGACAAACGACTTTCGATATCCTTCGAAATAGAGCGTTGGGTACTTCGAAGAGGTGGAGCCGCCGTACCCGTACCTGCTATTCGAGTGCTGGCGCGAGGTAGGAATAGTCGTCTTCGAAGGCGGTGGAACGAGATGGAGCTCCATAAACCTAGCACAATGTTAAACAGTTTCAGTGCAAGAAAAGTTAACGCAAACATGAGATGTCCAACAGCCTCTGAACAATGCGCCAAGGAGCGACTTGAGTTCGGCGAGAAGTTGAAGGCATGAAACATTCGATAGTCGACAAACGCATAAGATCCCAACCAGATCCCTTCTACCCCAGCCCAATCCCACGCATACCACTCCGCTCGCTCCCTCATCTTTCCCTTCGCATCCGTCTTCAGAGCAGAGAGGAATCGCCTGTCAGGATCAATCGACACCGTCCCCCTCCTCCGATCTGACCAGTTTTGAAGCAAGCGAAGCTGCCATTCAGGATCCGACACTTCCTCCTCCTCCTCAGTAGTCGTCTGCCCTCTGAACTTTCTCAAAGATTTCTTGAACCCTCCCAGCTCCGCCACTTCGCGTTCCCAGTCCTCCTTCGAATCAAGTGCATTCTTCACCATGGTAGTGTGCAGTCCTTCGACCAAGGTCCAATTGACCGTTCCATCAGCATGTAGAGGGGTATACCGATGGTGTCTCCAGGGTAACACGCTCCCTTCCTCCTCCGGTGGATCCGGTTCGACATAATACCTCAAATTGTATGCCACCTCTCGAAACCTTCCACGATATGGCAACAAATTCCTCGAGAAAACCATCGTCGATCCATTAGTCAACATGAGCGTGAACGTCGGGGCTGCCATTCCAGTTTCTCGAAAACTAGGCAGATAAGGTCCGAGGAGGACGTGAACTTGGCTCCGGAGGCTGCTCGAAGGGATGGGTATGTGTGATGGAAAGAAGATGGGAGAGGCGGCAGGAGTGGTTGAAGGTGAGAAGAAAGGGCTCAAAGCAGGCAGCATAAATTGGTCCATCGGTCCTTCGTCGATTTCTGGCGTTTCATCTTCTTGTTCTTCGACGCGCTCTCGTGAATTTGATGGGCCTCCGTCATCCTCAGAGCTAGATTCTGGTTCTTGTTCTCGTTTTGGTTTTTGGGATATCGCGCGGAGGAAATAGAATTGGTGGCGCGGGATAGGAGATGAAGCGAACAATGATTCGAGATAAAGGACGTTCTTTGACGGTAGAGGATGTGGAGTAGCGGTTCGTACAAGCTCCAGTAGCGTGCGCAGGACCGTATCAAAATGTACTAGCTAGAGTCGCTTATCAGCATCGCTCCGTCTATAATTCAATATAAACGCTCTAGCTTGTGATAAACGCTCTCCGGTACTTGTCGCAAAAAGGCAGTGCGACAACAGCTGTTGTTTCAACCATAGCTGCACAGAGGAAGCACAGAGGAGGCCTAGGCGGTTGCAAGATTTGCTTTTACATCACTATCGCATGGTTGCAATGGAACACTCGTGAGATTGAAGGCAAGGGGACAATGATGAGAATCCGGGCATGCCACAGAAGTCCAAGGACGAGCTCATACACCATGAGATGAGATGTGACAAGGGATTGGTCATATCACTACATCCTCCATATGTTTTCACAATGACTGCTTTCGTGTAGTAGAGCAGCAATGGACATGGTCAATAAATCCACGGAATAAATCGGTTGAACAAGTCGAACTCGCTGACTAGAAAAGAGGAGAACGGAGCATGTTCAGAGTATCAACGCCATTCGATCAAATAACTTCATCAAGGGTCTACGCGTCTGCAAAGCTGCTCCACCTCGAACGCGCAATGTAAACGGAGGGCGACAGCCATTCCTTAAATTATAAGCTGCTTTCAGACGCAGGCATTTCCTTTCTTGGCAACGCCAGATTGCGACAAGTCAAGCAAAGCTAACGAAGGACACTCCCGATTATACCACCCAGAAATGAAAACAAAATACAATGTACCTTTTCCTCATCTCCCTCTTCCAAATTGAGCCACCTCTTCACACCCCAGAACCTCTTCACGACCTCCTTCCATCCCTCCTCCTCGTGCCTCGACTCGCATCCATCGAAATCCCACAACCCCAAAGCGACGTCCCTTCCACAGCACACCTTCCGGTTCAATGAGCGCTTGTGCATACTTGGATGTGAGGGAGAAGGCGAGGAGGTCGGGTGGACGAAGGGGAGGAGAGGCATGAGAGGATGTGGGTGAGGATTTCGGGGGGAAGCGAGAGGAGAGGCATTGTGCATGTCTCGGTGCGCTGGGCCGTTTGGAGACTGAAATGGACTGCTGAGTAACGATTGGATCGCGCGACACCGATGGTATGTGGTGACAGGCTACACTGAGGGAAGATACTGCACAATATATTGCGGTGGGAGGCAAAAGGACGCCTGCAGAGAGGAGAACCTCCTTTGAGATGGAGATGCTGAGGACCTCAAACGAAGTAACGTCGATGATCGAGCTCGCTTGCCTTTGTTTGTCTTCCCCTCCAACGAAATGCGCTGCGTCACATGTTAACAAAGTGGTGAGTCATTACTTCCTTTCAGAGTGAGAACGACGGACGCGTCTTGCACGCCACCCTTTTGTTTGAGCATTCGCAGATCGTAGAGTGAGATTGAGGCGCTACTGGGTGGAACGGAGAGTGAAGATAAGGCGGTGAAGAAACTTACAAGGCAGAGCTGTATCAAAGACCAAACAAAGGTGCGTTGCTCTCGGTGTTGTGATTGAGGCTAGAATGGAATGGGAGCGGGATTTCAGTCCATACCGCTGAACAATCGATTGGTTATTCTCCTCTGTATCACTTTCAATGGGACCGTGTTATGGCTCGTGCATGCTTTTGTGGCTTGTTGCAAATCTGCCGTGGTGGCTACAAGCAAGACTCCACTAGATTCGAATGGAAAGGCGCTACATCAACATTAGCCGTCTGCTTACACGTGTTCTTTCGAATCAAATAGCACGAGTGTCTGTTGGACGTTGTATGTATCTTTGAAAGCTCACAGTCCGCCTTAACGAAGTCGCAAAGGGTGGACATTAGCATTGCAACGTTATTTTCTGTCTGAGACCATTAGCGGAGTTGTTTCCCACTGATGTACTTCCAATGCTGAGTATCGCAATTTAATCTGACTTTACGTTGATGGAAATGGAAAGAATCGTCACCGTAACTTTGGTTGATGCAAAGGAGATGTTTGTGGCATTAATTCTTGCGTTGTCTTTGACATTAGAGACCTCCATTTATGCCATGAGGCGAGTCATGACAGAGTAATGCTGTACAAGACTCAGGGAGTAGTAGCAAGAAGCACTCGCTAACCTTGTCCTGTAGAATCATGTTTGTTGGCTCTGTTCTCTAAACTGCTGTGACACTCCCACTCACTACTCCAACCGAGCAAATCCGACTGACTTTTGTTCAGGCTTTCCTTATTCATCTTGAACATTCTCGTAGTCCAACCTCGAAGACATCGACTACTTCTGGCCCAGCCTCCAAGCTCCACACTACCTCAGAATGTCTAATCGAGGAGGCGTCGATCTAACACCCGACTACCTCCAACCAGGCTTTGACCCGTCCAAGCTCAAAGTCGCCGAACTTCGTGCTGCACTTTCAAGGGAAGATGTGGAGTTCAACCCATCGGCAAAGAAGGGGGAACTGTTGGAAGTTTTCAAGAAGGAAATAGAGGCAAAGGCTCCCGTCCGTCCTTCCCTTCATGCTTTCTGTGAATAAAAGAGTGGCCAGCTGATCCGTCGTGCCGGGATAGAAATTGAGAAAGCAGTATCAGAATGTCAAGCCTTCGAATAGGGGAGTATACGAGATCTCAGCTAGTGAGACCGAGAGTGTAGACCTTGATGTGAATGGGGACGCAGATGGAGAGGTTTGTATCTTCCTCTTTCCAAGTCGCTTTATGGGCTCACACATAGAACCGATAGCTCTCACCCGCAAAACCGAAGAAGAAAGGGAAAAAGAAGAAGACTTTATATGCTCCTCCTCCTCCTCCTCCTATCCCTATCCCCGTCGAAGACGAACTCGGCGACGGAGACAGTACGCTCGAAGTCATAAATGCTACGAAGCCCAAGAAACGAAAATCGAGAGTCTCCGCCGCTGCTTTCGACCTCGATCTTGCGGACGATGGGGCCGCTGGAAATTCATCGTTTTCGGATTACAACCCCTTCCAAGGCGGTGGAAGTGCACCGAGCACGCCTGGGCTTGACGAAGCGAGAAAACGGCCGAGGAGCAGTTCCCCAACCAAGAGGGGGAGAGAATCGATCGGAACGGGGAGTCCAGTCACTGGTTCGTTGATCCCAGCAGCTTTTCATCCGAAGGCGAAGGAGACACGGGGAAGGGAAGAGGGAAGTGTCGGTTTGGGATTGGAGAATGAGAACGAGGTTTTTGAGAGCGTTAAGAAGAGAAGGGCAAGGATGAGCTCTCCATTCAAGAAACCGAGGAGCAGTGAGGTCGAGAGGGAACGACTGCAGCGACAAGTGGAGGACGATGTACGAGATATGGAGGGAGAGATTGAGGATGCGGTCCAGATTCATTCACCGAAGTTGGATGGAGGCGTAAAACGGAAAGGGAATTCTTTCGTCGGTTCTTTGATCTCAGCCCTCTGGATCACGTCGAAGACGATCGTCGTCCTTTTGATCCTAGTATGGGGCGGGATTTGGGGATTGGAGAAACAGGCTGTCGGGTTCTGCGATCAATCCTTTCATACCAACTCCCTCCTCATCCAGCGGATTCAATCTCCTCACCCCTTCATCTCCCCCAAGCTCACTTTCGTCCCTCCAATCAAAGACGAATGGAAACCATTTCTCGATCCTTTAGTCCCTCAGCCAACGTGCACTTTGTGCCCTCCTCACGCCGATTGCTCTGATGGATTCATCAGAAGCTGCAACGCCTCTTCCCCCGACTATGTGCTGACCCCCCATCCTCTCCAATTCGGCGAAACCCTCCCTCCTCTCCCAGCGTTGGGCATCTTTCCTTCTTGCGAGCCCGACACGGAACGACTGCAGAAAATCGTAGACACTACAAATCTTGTAAAGTCGCGCTTGAGGAAGAAAAGAGGAGAGGTCATGTGCAGCTCGTTGAGCTGGGGAACGAGGGAACCGAGTAATTTCGCGGTGAAGCTGGACGAACTTATGGCTGAAGTGGACGAGGACGTGAAGAATGTAGTGAAGGGGGAATTGGAGTTGGATGGCGATATCATCGTTGTGGACCTTGATGGATCGAAGGCGTTGGCCAGTGCGAAGGAGGAGCTCCCCTGGAGCTGTTGGATCAGGCAACGGACCTTGGCTTGGACTTGGGAAAATAAGTTTTGGTTGATCGGTTCGTTTCTCTCTGCAGACTTGGGATACTTGGCTGAATGTTCATGAAGGCATGATTTTTTTGCTGTATCAATTTAACAGCTTGCGGAACTGGATAAATCGACGGCAGTCTGATCCACCGCTCGTTCAGCGTTTATACAAGGAATCGCTTCAACATATCAAAGAGA
Organism: Atractiella rhizophila; assembly: GCA_021432655.1. Classification (NCBI taxonomy): domain Eukaryota; kingdom Fungi; phylum Basidiomycota; class Atractiellomycetes; order Atractiellales; family Hoehnelomycetaceae; genus Atractiella; species Atractiella rhizophila. Next base: position 13,702 of record MU271941.1, read on the forward strand.
ATGTCAGTCATTCCTCCTTTATTCTTGATTATTTCTAATCAAAAGAACCAGTCATTCAACAATAGGAAGGACCCATTGCACTACCCATACCCCTACATCGTCCCCATCAACATGCGTGACTCGCTCCTTGACGACTATAGTATTCACGAGCGGCAAAGGATATGGAAACAAGTCGAGGCGAAAGTCAGCGGAAATTCTAACGTACGATCAGTTCCTCGAGCACATAGAGGTGAAACGGTCAAGATATGGGAATGGGTTGGAGACGACAGCCCACAGTTGAAATAGGATGCTGTCTCTTTCGGTACTTTTTGGATTTGCTCAGTTTTTTCTTTCGGAATGAAAGTAATGTTTATATGCTTTCTGCAATGGCCAATCAGCTTACAACAATCGCTGTGCATGGCCGCGGCGCTCAGGACGGTTCGTCCTGTTCATTAAAAGAAGCGATCAGTGGGCAGCTCTTGCTCTCTTTCCCCGAAGAGTTTCAAGGCATCAGCTGCGTGTGAGCACCATTTAAAGTGCGGAACAAGTGTTCTCATAGACAGTCGATCTAATAACTGGCGTCCTCAAGGTGATTCCTATTTCACTATACAGGAGTGGTGGTCTCAGACCTTAGTATTTCCCTCGGTAATACATGCTAGGTATACCTCTCTTTCTGGTTGCTGCTACGCCATTCAGTTCAATAACCTAATCCAGGCGTGTCAATAAGGCTTCATCAAAGAACGTAAGGGCAAACGAACCTCTCCTGTTGCGTCTGAGGTGACGAAAAGTCTCCCTCTCTTGTCGAAGACCAGCCCTACAGGTCTAGCACACTTCGAGGGGCAGACAGATGTGTTTGGTGCCCAGATCATGTCGTTGTACCCATTTCCGGCGTCAGGAGCGGCTTCTGGTTCTCTTTCTCCCCAAGGGATGCTGTTCACATGTCAGCATCATCTCTTCATGCTCAAAGGGAAAGTTTACCGGACAACCTTGTATCCGGTAGGCGGCTGACGATTCCAAGATCCATGGAAGGAAACAAATGCATCGTCTCTCCAAAGGCAGGACAAACCAGGCGAATTGCACGTCAAGTCGCGTTGTCCAGCGAGGCGTTGACGACCTAAGAATTTAATGTCCAGCGGAGCTGAGTGTGCTTGCATGCTCAGTCTGGGTGGGACATATTTGGAGGTGTCTTGACATTCTTCGTCGGACACAGCAGTGGTGTTGATTGAGAAAACGCTGCCAATCGCGGGTGGTGAAGGTACAGGTCGGGTAGTGCTCGAAGTCACATTCCATACTGTGAGACACCAAGGATATCCATGGTTGGGTACGGCTCCTTCGAAAGGAGGCAGAGCTATCAGATTAAGCTCTTCGGCCTGTTACTCCTTGAGACCCGTCGGTCAAATGGTGCATCTCGAATACTTACAGGATTATCGAAATGAATGTCTCCATAAGCGTCTGTCGCAAC
>MU271942.1:0-15068 GCA_021432655.1 Atractiella rhizophila
AACAACAACGGAACGGTCGTAGAGGATTTTACTGCTTATGCTGAGGCTGTTTTCAAGCGATTGGGCAACAAGGCTCGTTGATTTGATGTTCAATATTGTGCGACCAGTTGACAAGGATTGCAGGTTACGACTTGGTTCACTTTCAACGAACCAAGGTGAGGGGCATGGTGTTCGCATGGATAGGGAATGTTAACCTTTTTCTAGAGTCTACTGCTCGATGTATGGCGGTCCTCCATTCAGTCAAACCTCGTACGGCGGCAAGTGGAACGCTACAACAGCACCTTACCCCTGCACTTATAACGTATCGTTGTCTTGCATCTTATTTCGTCGTGACTAACAAAGCATTTATACAGGTGCTGAAAGCTCATGGGCATGCGGTCGCAGCTTACCGACAGCTAGTCAAGGACGGTACGATCAAGGCTGGCGAGATCTCCTTTAAAAACGATGACTCTCACCGTAATTTGTCTTCCGTCCCTTATGAAACTGGCTGACTTCCAACAGCCGTACCTTGGGATTCATCCAACCCTGCTGATCAAGAGGCTGCTGATGTGAGTTGTTTGCAGCACATTCAACTCGTTGCTAACATTGCTAGAAAGCGCCACTTCGCTTTCCAAATCGGAATCTTCTCTGAGCCCGTCTACGCATCTTGCGACTACCCAGGAGTAGTTCTGGACACAATCCCTGCTGATATCTTGCCACGATTAAGCGACGAGGATAAAAAATACATCTGCAAATCTGCAGACTTCTACGCCATTGATGGATACAGGACGAACGTCGCAAAAGAAGTTCCTGGTGGAATTGACGCCTGTAAGCACAATTTAACGAACCCCGCATGGCCTATCTGTCAAGACACCTCAAACAATGGCCAATACACTTTGAAGAATGGCTTTTCGCTCGGAACGCCAGCCGACCCGTTCGCTAATTGGTGCGTCACCTGAAGCCCCAATTCCTCTCGCTCACCCAAGCTTAGGTTATACAACACTGCACCTTTCGTAAGACAGCAATTTAAGAGTCTGAACAGCAGCTTCCCGTCGCCCAAGATTTACCTAACCGAATTTGGATTCGCCAGGTATGCATATGGCTTTTTCGATTTCATTGCTCAGACAATTTGCAGGGAGTTTGAGTACCAGAGACAGGAACTATACCAGGTTTGTCCTTGCATCTGCAGACTCGAGATCATGCTCTGAACCCTCTATAGATCACTTGGGATTCAGGTTTGCCTTCTTAGCCTTTCTTAACGGAATCAGCTTACAGCGAGAGGTAATAGACAGGACTGCTTACTTCAACGATTATTTGACTGAAGTACTTCTCGCTATCCATGAAGATGGTCTCAACATCGGTGGAACGTGAGCATATTCCCTTCAAACCATTGACCCATTTAACGTAGCCTAATAGTTTCGCTTGGAGCTTGGTCGATAACTTGTTAGAACTTGTCCATAATGCTTGAGCTTCGACTGACTTTCTTCTAGCGAATGGAACAGTGGATTGCAGCAAAGATTTGGCCTCGTAAGTTGTCTTCCTACACGCAGTGTGAAGTCTAACGTGTGCGATAGCAATACGTCAATTACAGCTCTCCGACCATCGAACGCCACTACAAGTTGTCTTTCCTTTCTATGAGGGATTTCTTCAAGAATCACCTCTAAGGTGAAAAGTAGCTGTTGTCATGTAGATCAACGTAAACGTAAACCCAATTCGATGTTATTATGCTATTTTACAAGAACGTGGATTGCAACGACAAATCTAAATTAGATGTGTGAAACCAAGGAACCGTGTGTTTGCGATTTGCGACAGGCCACCATGATGAATGAATCGACCACCTAACAGCGTTCTAGCCATGACAGCCTGGCCACTGAAGGTAATACGGAGGATGAATTTGGGATGGTATGGGAGGAGGATGAGGATAGGTTAGGAGGGGAAGAGAAGGAGGATCGGTTGGGAGGGCGAAGGGTTGGCGGGGGTACATAGGAGCTGGTGGATGTGGATAGTATGCTCCGTAACATGGTGGGGAGATGTGGGCTAGCGGAGGGTGAGGTGTATTCGGATCTAGTAACCCAGGTTGATAGGGCTCCAATGGATGTGGTTGTTGATACGCCAGAAAGTAGTTAGGAGTCGTCTCCAACTGGCACGGTGGCGGTGGCGCGTATTCTCTTGAATAATTTGCTATTGTTTCTGATCCGCTATGACATGGCAAAGATGCCGGCGATGACGGTTGATACTCATGAGACACACCTACGTGTTCATGCAGCGAACCAATGGGTGGAGCATACGATGTGGGCGATAGTGGCGTATGTCGAGATGGCTCCATAACAGACGGTGCAGAGGACCTATGCCATCCGCGTTTCCCATGACGTCCTCTCTGAAAAGGTCTACCACACATGCCCCTTCTGCGTCTCGAACCAGTGCACCCGCGTTTAGAATTGTTTCTACTAGTCAGGGACCTCGACGTATCAACATCCGGATCAGCGAGAGACAGGTCCCTCTTCAACGATCTCTTCAGGCTTGAGGTGATGGCTGAAAGTCCTGGTAAAGGTGGCACTTCCAGTGGAAGAGATGGTTCATTGCTAGCAGAGGGAGAATGAGTGGAGCATGAACGAGGAACTGAAACGTTTTGACGCTTTGCAAACGGTCGTGATGCGTTCTTCCTCTGGAATGGATCTGACGAAACTGGTTCTTTGAAATCAGGCGCTAGAGGAGAAGATACCTAAGGAAACAATGAAGTCAGTCACCTAACAGAGGAGACGGAAAGGATGCACAGGACTAAGATGTAAATCATCAAGCCAACCGTGCCCAGAAGTCCGTTCGCAGGACATCGCTCGAGAGTGAATATTAATCTTCTCTGCGTTGGGATGAATCGCCTTTGATTCTAGAGGAGGCTTAAAGGCTCCCTTGTTGGATGGCGAAGGTAACCTAGGATCCACCCTAGGATCTTTCGTCCTCGGTGTCGAAGTGTGAAGTGACTCAGGAAGTGACACTGAATTTCGCGTGACAGGTCCATCAAAGAGGGGGTAAAGTTGGCGCGGAGCAACAGCGGCATTAGACACTGGAGGGGCTTCTGCTAAACTCTTCCACGTTTCATGAAACCAACTGAGAGCAAGTGAACTTCCACAGAAAGGTTTCTTGTTCAAAGTACGTATTGCTTCTGAAGCGCGTTGTTCCGATCGGAATGTAACTAGAGCTTTCCCAAGGCTCTGGCCTGACCTCTCATCTCTTGAAAGACTGATGGATGAAATGTGTTCCTGGTAGCTGGAGAATAAAACGGTTAGCACTTCCTCGTCAACGTGAGTCGTCAATCCTTCGACAACCACTTTGAAGTGAGACGTCGTATCTTCCGTCGAGGTAGCTGGCTTTACAGGAAAATGTACTATGAGAGGGATGCCAAAAATCTTGAGATTGTTGAGAGCTCGTACGGCCGTTTCTGCTGATTCAGGTTTTTTGAACTGGACTTCTCCGTATTTCGTTCTTTCTCCCTCTTTGTGCGGGAAAAACCTAATTCTGTTGACGGCGCCAGCAGAAGCTTCGAAGATCTTCTTCAGTTGGGAAACAGTGGCATCGATGGCAAGATTATCCACGATAACTGTGGACATTCCGGACTCGCCCAACAAGGGAGCAGCTTTGAGAGGTGCTGGGGACAACTGATCGAGTACTGACTGTAGGACTATCTGAAGATAGTACGTTTCTACAAGCCAGCGCGCAGAGTGGAAAAGCGAGGTCGTGAGTGGCAGAAATATTGTTCTCGAGAAAAGGGATGTATGACTAATCAAATAAGGTTACAAACAGTCCGAATTTTCTCACGACCTATCTAAAACAAACAACCAGTATGCAATTATTATAATGCAGCGTCGGAAAGCCGTTCACCACACAGTCGAAGTCCACATCTGCTTGAATTAATGAGGCAATGTCTCGTACGCCCGACTTCGCGACGTTTTCTCCTTCTTCGCACAATGCAAGCACTTTTGGCTGCTGCATCCGCTTCATTCAACATTTTACGCAATTATTTCCTCAGATTTTGCAGCATCCGAGAGCATTTTCGTCGTCCAAAACAATAGTAAACAAAGCGATGCCAACAGTTTTGTATCAGGTATCGTCATCCCATCCCAGCCAAGGGCAACACTTGAATATTATGAGGTATTTGCATTGATGTGTTGGCTATTGGCTAAAGCAATGAGTACAAGCCTGAGTACAAGCGGAAGTTGGTGTCTAGTATGTTTGGATTTGCCAATGCCTACAACGCGGCCGTGACGTTTAACAGGAATTCTGAATCAAAACAGGATCTCATCACATCTCCGACTTGAAAAAATCTACAAATAAATGCATCGGAGTCTTCGTTGAGGCACAAACAAAGCACAAACTGTACTGGGAAGTACAAGTTCGCGCATTCTGGACTAACTCTCCTCGAGCCCAAAAACGTCGACAGGTGCCGTAACAATACTTCTCTTTTTTATCAATCCTCCCTTTTTGGCATGATGTAACAATGTTTGCCTCTTCACTGCTCTGAAGCGGACAATTAATAGTGATACGAGAAAGCTGATGCGCTGATGCGCTGATGATGTAAGAAATGCAACATCCCTGCTCTCTCGTTCCTCTATTTCGGGTAAGCCTTAATCGTCAAGACGATTTTGTGCATTAGAGAAGCAGCTCTAGCGGTTCGACTTGCAATCACAGGGCTAAAAGCATAGCCTCTGCCCAACTTCAAAGCCCTTGCGGAAGGACTGAACTTCTGGCCATCTTGCTCTCCGACGGCGACCACAAAGCACTGGAAACGATTCCAGACTTTCCGCTCGAGTACAGAATCGAGTTCAATACCACACCAAACATGGGTAATGCATCTTAGCATGGCTGAAATACCTTGACGTTCCTTCAAATTCGAAATCCATGAACACCATAAACCATTACTAATGTAGAAAATTTACAGCCACACCTTGGATTACAGAGCAGAATAGCTGCCAATTCAACGTCCCCATGCAACTCATTAACCGTTACTCTTCCCGCCACAAGCATTCCTTCCATGCTGCACGCAGAAAATGTTAGTCATTCTCGTCTGACTCATAAAATTTACATGTATCTAAGGATCACGTGCTCGCTCTGCCTCAGAAAGGCGAGGTTCGTTCCTGAATGTCTTCAAACGCTTGGCAGTAGCTCGAGAAATTAGACTAATTGGGATGATACACGAATATATTGCAATCCTTGAACAACAATGTCAACTCAACAGAAGCACTGAAAACCTTTAAAGCAAGTCTATCTAGATTTATAGGAGTGGAACAGCTACATATGATCACCGATTACTGAGCACTGAGAAGTGAAGACTGGATTCGAAAGAACATGTTCTTTCTTTTGAACGACAAGAGGTACAGAGTAGCCTGGTGACTAAAAGTGTTGGTAACAACGCTGAAGACGGAAGGGTAAAGAGTTTCTGAAATGATACCGCTGATTCGACGAAAGGAATCGGCATTCTGCCACATATTGCTGATAACCAGCATAAACAACACATAAAGGTAACCGAGCCGTCACGATCCGACCTTGCGGTAGCCATCCTCGATCAAATTGCAAACAGTCGTGAGCCAGTTTTCTGTCGAGATGGCAAAATCGACAATGGAGTATACGCGCCCGTTGGCGTAAACGATTTCTAGAGCTCGCTTCTTTCCAGCAGCCATACTTTTCGAAACGTGAGGGGAATCGACACCTGCTCCGCGTGGGCTCGTGAACTTGCGCAGAGGATCGTCTGGTGCAATAAAGGTAATCGCGATACGTTTGATGTACGATGTATTGAGCCATTCGTGTTGGTTGTCGGGACGGAAGCTCGGCGCTGACGAACCGAGAAAAAAGCTTGTGGGAGAAAATTGGGTCATGATGTCCGAGAAACTGTAAGCACTATGATACTTTCGAGGGGTAGGACGGGATGAGGTGGGAGGCAACGATTCGACTACTCGCTTGAGTGATTCAGCGGCCGGAGATGGTGATGCGTGAGAATAGGCGCGGGCAGGACGCGGTAACGGGTAAAGAGGAGGACTTAAATCGGAATGATTAGCGGATCAGGGGATACATAAGGTGCAAGGTGGACAAACCGGTTGACAGAAACCGCATGACTAGATTCTTTGCTCTTTGTTCTGACATCCGATCCAGAGGAAATTGTATGTCGATGAACCACACGCTTTGTAACAAAGCGACTGGATGCATTGGTGTTCACATGAAGATCGGATGTCGTGCCAACAGATCTAAAGGGAACTTGTGGAGTGGTTTGAGGCTCTTCCAACGGTGCGGTTGGAGGGGGTTGGCGTGGAGGTGGTATGGTTGAGAGAGGGGAGATGGGAGCGCGACGTGCTCGTGAATTAGGACGAGAGGGGCGATTGGAAGACGGCGAACTGGTGCGACGAGCGTAGCTAAGGATCGGGGTCGGAGCTCTACCGCTTCTGGATGAACGAGGACGAGATGCGCTCGTCTCGGTTGGGAGGTCCATTTGGAAAACGTCAAGGTCATACAAAGGTGGGGTATAGACTTCTTCGTCGCCTTGTCGACTGCTCTTCCGTGACGATGGACGGCTGTAAATGCCTTGTGCGACGGGCCCCATTCGAGATGCAAGCCAAGGAGGGTTCTCCAGACCGGAGCCAACATATGAGGAAGCTGGAAGAGGCGGTTTGCAGCCACGGATGGCGATAGGAGTCGCCGACGTGGGTCTTGAGGAATACGAGGAAAAATCGCCTTCGAAATGGAAGATGGGTTGATCTGACGTCGAGCAACCGACTTTGGCAAGAGGGGTCAGACGAGTTAGTGTTGTTGCTCGTGCGGTGGCCATACTAGTAATAGTTAGCGGCGAAGGGCTAAAAATGTTGTGATCTTCAAAGTCAGAGGGACTGAGTCGCAGGACGGAGTCGAAGTGGGCACTTGGACGAAAAGTCTCCACGTTGGGCGACTTCTCTGTAGAGTGTTAACGCTGGGCTTCTGCTAGAGGCGAGTTACAAAGGTAGTTGAGTGAAAACTGAGCCCGATTCGCCACAACAATATGGAAGGACGATGTAGACAACCAAACTGGCCTCATTCGTTAGCACGCTTCTCTGGGGCAGTTGAAGGGCTTACCTTTCGAATGATATCGACGGAGCCTCGACGAGTCTGTCGCTAGAAGTGAGTGATCCTGTCCAAGCCTTGTCAGCTTCAGCTTCGTTCAGATGCCCCTGACCGGTGTGAAGCAGACAGTTGGAAGGAGGTTACAACTCTTATACTTCCAATCAATTAGACTTCAAGGAGGTTGCGATGGTTAACCGAAGCTTAACCTTCAGTCATGCGACACTTGACTTTCTCATTCAGTCCTTCAAAATTCAAGCCCAAATTGTCGGGATGAATTAGAGCAATTCTGCAAAACTGGAAGCTTCAGCTGAAACTCAGCAACTCCCCGATGGGAAGTAAAACAAGCGAACGTGGGTGGGTAATTTACACTGTAACCAAATCTGAGAAAGCATCAACAAAGCTCAAAGAAGAATGCAACATCGGCATCTCAATTTGGCTGCAACACAAATTGTGAACTTTTGAGCGACATCGGCACGATGAAAGATCGAGCGGTTCTTTGTCGCGACGCATCTCCATTATCTGGAAAGTTTCCATTCATTCATGCGCAGCTTTCTGTGGAACAGTGGAAAGAACACCAAGAAGAAGACCATTAGAACATCTCAAGAAGTGCGTTTAGGTTTGGAAACTTGGTACGAATCGGGGAGGATTTAGAGTGGGTCGATCCGTGGGAAGGGCCATTGTCTTTGACCTTCGCCCCAGGTTGAAACGGCAAAGCTGGCGGCAAAAGGGGAGAAATGGAGAAACCAACGAGGAGCGACGTCAAACCTCAGCTTCAAAATTGCATTCTAACAAACTAGCGACAGTTCGGAAACGTCGCAAGCTCAAGCTTTCCAATCGTGCTCTTGACGACAAACCCTGCAGCCTTGGGGATTTTTAGCTTTACACTTGACCACCTCAATGGGGCATCAAGACAAGCATGTAACCACTCAATACTCAATCCCAGGATGCAATTTGGAACAAAACGACCTCTCAAGTCGCAGCAATAAGCGAGAGCTGAAACCGTGTCCATCGGTGTGTGGGAAAAGCCAAGAGCCTCATATAATATTAGCTTCTGGTTGAGGGTTCCGCATCCTCAAACCAGAACCTCCAGCAATTCCAGTCATCGCTTGGTGGCCGGAACCTTGGAAGGAGAAGTTCCATGAGACATAGATGGGTCACGAAAAAGGCGAAACCAAAAGGAAAAGTTGAGCAGACCTGAAAGAGACTTACCAAATGCCGCTGATGTGAAATGAACATGGCACTGGCATTGAAGGGAAGCAAGCCCTTTTAACTTGTCAAGACTCAACAAGGTTTTCCAAACTCTTTTCAACACCACCTAACCTAAACATTTCCCAAGCATCTGGAAGAGATCGCCCCAACCACCATATGGGGATTCCAGCCTGATCCTCACCCCTTTGAGCTTGTACACAATAAGGAAAGGAAAAGTCGTGGTGAGGTGAATCAGGACGTTTCCAAGTAGCTCTAAGATTCCTCCTCCCTTGTCCATCCTTTCCTGTTCAAAATCATAGGAGTAATACCGCGCCGAAGTTTAGCAGCATTCCAAAACCGCAAGTCCCTGGCACTGCGTGAAGACACGGAGCATGGACGACGTATGACAGAAAGCAAACCATTCATGCCTTCGGCGAGACAGCTTCGGGAACATCGACTAAGTTTGACAGACGCGAGCTCAGAATATGCAAACTCTCCTTACGTCCCTAAAGACGTAAAATCTGGGGAAGATACCTCCGGCACTACTGAAGATAAATGATTTGCGACACGACCAAGGAGAATGGCAAAGGAGTTGGTGCCGCAGTTAGACATGCTGAACTACATCTCGTCTTACCCTGACTGCGATGAGCCAGCGTGGAAGTGGCTTGGAGTTTTGGGTCTAGGACTTGTATTGGGAAAGCTCTGACGATGCATCGCACATGGATACACCACCCATAGTTTTCAAGATATTCCTACCAGATCTCCAGTGTCATCCTGAACTGCGATCGTCGGCACTTTCTCACTGTCACCTGCAGCTCTCACATTCTATCTACATTCAACTAGAATGGACTTGAATGGCTGACGAAGCAAGAGGGAAGCTGAGATCTGCGTAGAGCCACCTCGTCCCACCTAAGGTTCCAAAACTGATCCAGCCTCAGTCAATAGATCAAGGGAACCTGAATCTGAAGACAAGAAACAGAAGCTGAAGGAAGGGGGGAGAAAGTCTCCTTTTCTCCATCCTCAGCATCGCATCGAAAAGTCAAACCGATTGAGAACGCAGATTGCTCCCCTTACATAACCGTTGAAACTCGTTTGCTGTCTCGGGCCAGGCTTTCAGGGCCGATGGACCAAATGTATCGGCTTCAATGGAGAGGGGGAATGAAACGCATGGCGCCGCAAACAAAAATGAAAACGGAACCAAAACGTGGAGGATTCGTCGATGGAGGGTTGTGACTCTACTTTTTGCAGTGGCAATCAATTACATTGTAAAAACGGCTGGAGAACAGTATCACCAGCCATCATTCAAGGTCCCAGCCCGATTCCAGTGGATTCCAGACCCGGGCAAAGCCTTCACCGGTGGGTTTTACTCATAATCCGAGCAACTTCATGGAGCCCTCAGCGCCGAATCTAAGTCGTCGCTTCAATCTAAGACATCGCTGTATTCACAAGTTGACAATCAGCATTGAAAACAATCTGCGTCCTTCAATTCAGTCTGTACTAAGGTCAATCCTATTGTGCATAAAAATTTGACTTATATATATTCAACGATAAAGATTCTGCTGCTTAAACCTTGGGTTGACTGTACGCGAACCATCTCTTCTAACCTTGTTGGGTTGACAGGATTGGGGTGCTGCATCTGGCTGAAGAGCACATAGAAAAGTCTCACGTTTTGCAATGAGAGCCTTGGTGGATGCCCATTGTTCTCAAAGACAAATGTAATCACGAGACATGCCGTTCTTTTGCTCCGTGCCTATTGTACGATGGACGGTCTTACGAAGAATACCTAACAGAACACTAGGACTTCACTTCTTCTCCTTGCATCCGTCAGCATCCAGGATGGGACACGGAGACAGACAGAACTCCTCAGAACTGATTGGAAACGAACGAAAGGGTAAGAATCGGAGCAGCGCGGATGGCGCAGGGAAAGCTAGACGGCATTACCTCCTCCGAGATCGACGCGAGAAGGGCTAAAACCGTGATAAGACGCGGTAAGCTGTTCCACAGAAGAACAGGACATCCAAGCAGCTTTTCGGAGGCCGCGTATCATTTACATACAGCGTTCAAGCCATCAAGCAAGCTTCTGTCTCCACAAAGACGCTTCTTCGCTCAATACTGACACGGAACCAAACATATACTGATTGATCTCATCGTCATTTCTGCAGCCTAAGCTTTTGATTGTGGTTCCTACGAGGAGGTATTGAGCGCATTCCAATTAGCGCTCAGCGCCTCCAAAATAAAAACGCGAAGGTGACGTTCAAATTCTCGGGATGAATAAACACCATCAAAATCAGATCAATCGATGCAGGAAAGGATTAGATTGTATGGAAAGTATGTATATCTCCACTGTAAGAACAGGAAGAGATAGAGCTCATGAAAGAGCTCAATACCCAATGACAATTCCACCTCCACGCAAGCACTTAATTCAGATTGCTCACCTTCTTTCACCCTTTCTCTTTCCTTGCTAAATCACTGCGGACAGCGATCTGCCCAGGGATCTTACACTACATTCCTGCATCTTCCGCCGCTGGGTGGACATGTTGGCAGCCGTCAAACACGTCCAATCCGATTCAATCCATTTCTGACCCAATCAAGTCCCTTTACTCCTCCATCTCGCTGCCCAATCTCGATCTCGAATTTCGAGCAAGCGCTCCTTACTGCCATGAAACTGAAAGCAACCAGGGAATAAAGGGAGCCTCAAAAAGTTGGTCGTTTTGTTGTGTTGTGGCATTGTCATTCCATTCCCAGAATCGCCGCCCAAAAGCAGATGTGGAAGTGGAAACGACGAACGCGTCAAAGCGAGAATGTCGGCCTCTAACCATCCCTCCTTCTCAGCACATCACCAGCGCCTGGCCCGCCAATCGCTGTATCCACGACCAGCAACACAAGGCGGTCCCTCTACCTCGAAGAGCGGGGAGGGGACGACGACTGAACTAGATGTTTTGAAGCAGCACCATCGATTCATACGGTCCGAAGACGGTGCAAGTGGTGAAGGGAAGGAGGGAGAAGGAGATGAATGGGGAGATAGGCTTGCGAAGAAACATTATGAGAGTTTGTATAAGGATTGGGGGATCGTGGATCTAAAACATTGGAAGACTCGTGCTGTGGGTCATCTCCCTCCGTTTCCTTCCTTGTTTGTTGTATGAAACATGGGTTATGGCTCGTTAATCTCTCTTCTTGGTGTTTGGATTTGGGTACCAGATTGCGATTCGCTGGAGAACGGAATCTGAAGTGCTTTCAGGAAAAGGAGAAACTCGATGCGCAAACGTCCGTTGCACGACCGTGCAAGCTTCTCCCTCTCCTACACACTCGCCCTCTTCAACTGAACGGCGGGCTGCGGAGGGAAAGGAGGAGGAGGAGGAGGATAGGAGGGAGAAGCTGAAAGAGTACGAGATCCCGTTCTCGTATGTCGAAGGAGGGCAGAAGAAGAGCACCATGGTCCGTGTTCGGGTTTGTGCGAGGTGTGCGAGGAAGTTAGTGCCTTCAAGATCTAGGAAGGAGAAGGGATTGAAGCAGGACGAGAGGGAAGAGAGAGGTGGTCCTGATGGTCTTGTGGAGGAAGAGGGAGAGGATGAGTCTGATGGACCGCAAGACGAGGAAAGCAAGATGAATGGGAGAGAAATGGAGCGGGAAGGGAGAAAGAGGCGGAGGGAGGAGGAGAGGGAAGAGAGGCATCGAAGGGATAGAGACAAGCGACGGCGCGTAGAGGAGGAGGAGCGGCCTCATCGCCCAAAATAATGTGAAGTTTGCTCTTCACTTGCGGATTGGGAGCATTGCAGCATGCGTGTCTATGCTTCGCCATCATGGTCACTATGTAAGCTTCCAATGTTATTGCTGTACACATATCATTTCTGTTTGTTACATTTGCAACCTCCCTTTTCACAACCACCAGTTGATCCCCAGGTATCAAGAATGCTCCACCCCACTCTAAGCTCTCATCTACGAATGTACAAACAGTCCCTTATCCCTAACGACCAACCCTGTCCTGGCCCTCTCCGCCCACGCCCTCACGACCTGCATGCTCCCCTCCTCCGGCGACTGTGATCTCGGACAAAAGAACCAAAGGACGCAATCGACCTGATGCTGCGGGAGGCGCCACAAGACCAGGATGGCGTCCGTGAGCCCTTTACGGGGGTGTTCGAAGGTGCCTTCGAGGAGTGGAGCGGGGGGCAGAGGGTGGGAAGTGGAGGCGGTGGAGTCGGAGTCGGAGGCTTGGGCTGAGAAGTGAAATCTGGAAGATGGGGAGTGAGCAGCTTGGTAGGTGGAGATAGTGGTTTAGAAGGATTGTCCCATGCCAGAGATCTGATTCGAATCATCGTTCTCGCTCTTTGATCTGATCTCGCATATATAGACCACTTGAAGGTTCAGACAACAAAATCATCCATTCCCAGTCCTTGTTGGTGTCTGAGTCTGATAAACTCAGAGGAATGGCTTGAGCAGTCAACGCTTCGTGTCTTAGAGTGCCACAAACATTGAAAAAGTCTTGCCTCCTAAGCAATCAAGCTTGGAATGCAGAGAACGATATCAAAAATGTCTACTCTGTCGTATTGATCAAAGGTTTACACCTGGAGACAGGTACATCATGTGCACCAATAGGTCAGAGACCACAGGTAATAACATGCTTTCAAGTTCGGATAATCGCTTCGCCAAACGAAACAAGAATCGAAAGGTCGCAACTGAAAGGAAGAAACGGGACAGAAACCACACACCTCAGCGCCGCTTCATCCCCTTCCCCTGTACAGACATGTTCCAATATCTCAAACAATATGCTCCGTCCACTCTCGTCAGGGAAGACGAAGAGCTCCTGTGTATCAGGTACCGGCCTTATATCCCTGTCATCGCATGCGTGTCATCAATGTGTTGTTTGACTGGGAAGTTGGTGTGTGCGTACGATGCGTCTTTGAGGTTGGGAGGGAGGAGCAGTGTCAGTGCGCCGTCGAAGAGGGGACGAGCTTCTAAATCGTTGGGAGTTGGTTCCTTCATGTATTAGATTCAGTGTTGCAATCGGAGGATACGAGATGATGGTTGGATGATTTGGCGGGAAGGTGTCTGAATTTGAAAACTAAAACGACGAACTTGATGACATCCAAGAAAAAGACGTAGGCGCTTGACAAACAGCAAGGCAGATAGAGCAGTACAAGGCAAATATCAGCACGAAAGAGATGGAATGCCATTTCTGCGGTTCCCCTCACTCACTCTCTACCAGCACCTCCACATCGAAGAACGACGGCGCACTCTCATCCCTCCTCCGGACTTCAAATGGAAAGAAAGGGAAAGGGAGAGAAGGATACACGTTCAAGTGCTTGGATTGTGAGGCGTGGAATTGGTGGGATGCTGAGAAAGGAGAGTGGAGCGACTGGAGGGAAGAGTGGGCGAGGGGTTTAGGTGGAGGTTGGTGTTCCCTTGAGTTGTTGTCTTGCTTCTGTGAAGTGTGGTGTTGTTAAGACTGAAAGTCCCCGTTCGAGTTGGAAAGAACAAGAATTGTGTTGTTCTCTTCCTCCTCTCCTCCAAAGAGTATATCTACAGCGAGTACGCGCTTTCGAAGCTGCGATTGTTCGTTATCCCTGGACAGTTGATTGTTCGGTTGGTGTCGAGAAAAGGAGAATTCTCCCTTTCTTTTCAACATTTGGATATCAGCGAGTAAACCTGCCAGGAGTGTTGTGACAGGAGCAGGGAGCAAGTCATTGCCCTAAGCGCAAGTCGGCTTGACTTTTCAGGTCTGTGGAGAACGCACATTCATAAAAGTTCTGTTCTTGGTTTTCCCTTCGTCAACGTTCCATGGTTGTTTCTTGACAGTTCAAGCGGGTCAGTAATCAAGAGTGATGACTTCCTGATGTGTTGAAGCTTAAAACGTCTCTCATCCGCACCAGGAGCAGAAGACGTATTTTGCTATTCCAGAGAGCCAGTTTCTTCGCCTATCACGCTGTCTTCCTTTTATTCGTTGACAGCAGTCATTTTGACCGCCCCATTTCACCAGTTAACCAATGAGGAGACACATTTCGACGTGAATGAAAGCTGAGACGACGTTTTCTATGAGAATGAAGCTGAAACCATGTACTAACCTCGTTTGAACCAGCGTCGACCTCCTATGCGCAACCCACGTCATCGCTCTCGCCCTCCTCGACACCTGTTGATCCTCCATTCTGCAAGGATTGTCTATCGAACCAATCGCTACAACTATACCTGCTGTCGAATTTTGCTTCCAACAATGAAGCCGAAGTTTCCGCCTATCGAGAAACATTGAACCATCGATATCCCATCCTCTGCGCTTCTTGTGCTCCGAAGATTGAAGAAATCGTGAAGCGGAGGGATTACAAAGTTCGAGCTATGTACCTCAATTCACGATTGGGGGAGAGGCGACGGCAATTACCGAACTCTAACACGACAACGAATCACGAGAAAGGAAAGGAAAAGGAGGAGCATCATGGCCATCATGACGGTAGATCGGTGTGGACTTGGCGGGTAAAAGGGGCGTTGTGGGGAGTCACAATCTTTCATGGCTGGTGCTGGAAGGGAGAGTACATGCCATGGATCACTATTTGGTTCTTGCTGTCCTTCGTTTGGAGCTTTTGGGACCCCCATTGGAGGAAAGCATGTAACTTGAAGCGGGCCCATTGCAAAGTAGATCGACTGGGATTGACTCAATGGAAGGTTTGTCGTCTCTTCATCTATCGATTGTCCTCATGCCAACATATGAGAAGTAGATATCTCAAGCCGTCGTTTTTGGTCTTCGACTTTCAGAACTAATGTTCTATTTCGCTTTCGGATATGACATGCGAGTGAAACTAGTTTCGCTCTGTATGGCAATATTGGTCAGCTTACCT
>MU271943.1:0-15058 GCA_021432655.1 Atractiella rhizophila
TCGTCGCATTACACAGGAGACGTTAAGTTTGCAGACGTCACATCTGATGTGTTCTGGGCTGTGGAATGCCAAGGGTTGACTGCGAAAGGCAAGACCATCAGCGGGACGAACATGAGGATGTTGGTCGACTCGGGAAGCTCAATCGTCAACCTCCCAGCGGACATCATCCAAGCTTACGCTGAAGGCATTGGAGCTAGTATCCAGAATCAAGGAGGCGGAAATTACGTCCTTGTCATGAGTTGTGGAGACCTGGCCACTCTTGACTTTGGGGTCAACATTGGGGGAAACATTTATGACGTGGCGCCTCTCGATTTGTTTGTCGGAACCACCCAAAGCGGCCAATGCGGTATGATTCTCGCGGCGACGGATGTTAGTCTCCTGTCCTTCTTTCAGTAACAGGCAATACTAACTTGCCGTTCCATAGGCTGTCGATAGCGACAACACACCACTCGGCGTCGTTGGAGATACATTCATGAAGAACTGGTACACCGTCTTCTCCTACAACTCTACCACCAATCACCAGATTGGTTTTGCTCGAGCCGTCCAACAGAACTCTGGATCCCTCGATGGTTCTGGCCTCCCTGGAACTGATGGGACTGGCAATAGCAGCACGTCTGGAAGTGGAAGTGGAAGTGGTAGCGGTAGTGGTAGCGGTAGTGGTAGTGGGAGCGCGTCACATACAGCACATGCCAATGTGATCGTGGGGATCGCAGTTGGCGGAGTTGTGGCACTCATTCTCCTCATCATCCTCGCATTCTACCTCTACCGTTGCCGCAAATGTTCAAAACCGCCACTGAGCGAACCGCCAAACCGGGAGCCCATCTTTTCTCCCATAGGCGTACCAGGTAACGATATGTCAGTACACCAAACTTTGAATGTCTCGCATTCATACCAAACAAAGGCTGACGAGCCAGCCTTCCAACCTTTCACTATGGGACAAGTGAACACTTTGCAGGCGACCGATATGATCAATAGGCATCAGCTGAGTGTGACCCCAGTCTTGCAAAACCCTTTGCAGCAGTACCGCAAGGTCTATGGGGGAAATCCATACCCATCCAGATACCCTGAGATTTGTTCGGCCACAACAGAGGAATAAGGATGATTGCAAATTTTTTTCACTTCAGCTGCTGTCTCCATGAATGTAGTGAACCCACCACTGCTTCAGTTCTCTAACTGAATGTAATGAGATTATTGTCGTTGTTTCATTGCAGCTGATGCCTACTACTAAGGGTACTTTAGGGTTCAACCCTGGCTCTTTCAGGAATGAGATCCAGGCTGAATCCTTGCCTCCTGGCTGCCCAGGGTACAACCCTACCTACTACTATTCCTTTGCAACAGAACTGTTCCGTCAGTCAAATTTGGCTGGGGAACGGAGTTAGGGTCAGGGCCAGGGTGAGTCCTGTCAGCCCAGTTGCGAGGCTCTGACTGACGGAACTAACCTGACGGGACGGAACACACCGTCGAGTCCCGTCAGCTCGGACGCGACGGCCAAAATGGTTCGCGGGGTGGGATAAGCCCCGAAGCGAACTTGCTCAAACATGCGAGGTTCATCGCGAGGGCGCCAAGTTCGCTACCAGTCGCGAAGTGGGCGCTTTGGGTCGCTGGCTGGCTGCAACGTGTTGTTAGGGCTGACACTATGTGCGGTCGCCGATAGGCGATGCGTCTGTAGTGGAGGTAAACCTAAGAGAATAGTATGGCATGAGAAGACTAACCTGTAGTGGAGGTAAACCTAAGAGAATACTCTGAGGTCACCACCACTACATCTCGATGTATATATACATATGTAAAAGCACTGCCATAAACTGTATCATAAGTTTCTTGAAACATGTAAGATAGCTAGATCAGGAAAGCAATAAAGGGAAAACTCGGAAATAAGACATACTGAGCAGTACAAGTGAGAAAGGACAATAAAGCAATAATGGAGACGGTGCAGACCGGCGAAATGTTTAAGGTTTGCTGAGCGGCGATTCGTGTGAGACAGGGAAAGGCGGCGATCAGCGCGTACCTGGGCAAAGCGGCGATGGGCATGCACGTGATCCTATGGCATGGTAAAGTAGGTCACGTGACTTCAGATGGTGCATTTCGGTAATGCGTAGGGGCAAGCCTGACAAAACCCCCCAAATTTCTGACTTGTGTACGTGAGTCACGGAGTTTTTAAAGTTAAGGTTTGCGGCTAGTTTGGGCGAAAAATTTTTCAGTTCTACCACCATCTCCCTCTTTCTATTCTTGCAAAAATGTCCACCGACGCGCAACTCTTCGACTTCGTTCTGGTGAACAAAGATAGGAGGGAGAGTACCATTTATTGGGACATGGAGAAGGCGAAAGAGGTGAACTTTGGGCGATTTGCCGATGTGCTGGAGTGGGGGAAAAGGTGTTATCCTTTGTATGTCAAATTTTGTGATGAGGTGCAAGAAGAGGTGAGATTTTCGTGTCTCGTATATTATGGTTGGGTAACCTGTCGCCGGTGGGAAGGTGCGAACGGCTTATGAGGCCGCAAAAGGGTTTGGTGATGGCCGGGTTCTGTCGTTTCCGCTGCAGATGCCTGTGGAAACGCTGCAGGCATTGCGGGATGAACTCCGGCTTTGGGTCGGACAAGCGGCGCTCGTCGAGGAAGAGGCTGTGAAACTCGGGTTTCAGCCTTCCGAATCGGCGAATGGTGACCCAATTTTGCGAAGGAAAGAACGAGAGCTTTTCTTGTCCGATACGAAAAAACGTTTGGCCAAGGAAGAAGAGGAGCGAAAACGGGCGGCGCTGGAAATTAAACGTCGAGCGGCGGAGGAAAATTTGCGCGCTCAAAAGTCGATTTTGGCGGCGAAGGGATCCGAGGTCGGGGTCGTGAGGACCCTGTCTGACCACCTGGTTACTGCGACTACTTTCGTTTTGCCTGCAGCGTTGGGGGATCGAAATCCGTTCGCCGGTGCGCCGGTCGCCGAATTCGTAGTGCGCGACGGAAAAGTGCGAATCAGCGACAAGGAATTGGATGCGGCGAAATACCGGTACTTCTGGCCGGGTACTCGCGAGGCTTATTCCACGCTGCGGCAAACATCAATCTGGGCGAGCTGGATTTGGAACTGGTTATCACGACTCCTCGGGCGAATGCGCGTATTCTTCCCACGTTAGCAAGCATCGGGACACAGCGCTGTAGCAATTGTACTGGAAAGGTTCGAGCGGCGCCTGTCAAAGCGGCGAAAAAGAAGGCCAAGGGTGACAACGACTCGCAGGTGTGCGACTTCTCTGCTGGGTATGTCGCAACTGCGTTCAGTCGCGTCTGTTCGCGCTGTCACAGTTCTCGCAAGAGGTGCGAGGTTTTGCCCTTGGGGTATCTGCGAGACTTTCGATGTTAGTCGTAATGTTGACTACATTCCATCCTAAACGTGTCGGCGACGGGAAAAAACGACCTTCGGCTTTGGTCGAGGGCAACTACGAGAATATTTCGGACGGCGACGAGGAATCTCCCGCACAATCGATGTTGAGCGCCGCTTGGTTGTACTCTGAAGCATTTAGCCTGGATTTTGCGCAAACTATGCTCGCAGCCGCTAGGTTAAATGCACAAGCGGCGGCGGACGCTCTCAAGGCCGCCGAATTGCAAATGGAGTTGTACAAGAGGAGGCAGGATGATCGTGCCGCTGAGGATGGGGCTAGCGAGGGTTCTGTGGTGGAAGGTGTGATCGCCGACGTGACCGGTAGGGTAAGTTCATCCGTTTTTCGGCGATCCTACTACTATTCCTTCGCGACGGAACTGTTAGGGTCAGGGCCAGGGTGAGTCCCGTCAGCCTAGTTGCGAGGCTCTGACTGACGGAACTAACCTGACAGGACGGAACGCACCGTTGAGTCCCGTCAGCTCGGACGCGACGGCCAAATTGTCTCGCGAGGTTGGGATGAGCCCCAATGCGAACTCGCTCAAACATGCGAGGTTCATCGTGAGGGCGCCCAGTTCGCTACCAGTCGCGAAGTGGGCACTTCGGGTCGCTGGCTGGCTGCAACGTGTGAAGTGCCTTCCAGTCGCGAAAGGTCAAGTTTGGTTCAGCGATGGGTGGCAACGTGCGAAGTGCCCCTGTAGTTGCGAGGGAGCAGATGTGCGAGGGAGCAAACTCACGGGACAACAAACTCGCGAGAGAGCAAACTCATGAGACAGCCAACTCGGGAGGCAGCAAACTACAGAGGTGAACCCAAACGCTAGGTTGCAAACTCACGAGACAGCAACAAACTTGCGAGACTGGCTTTGCATCTGCACCCTGAGTTTTGCTGCAGTGAACAGGATGTTTCCAGAGCGAGCCAGGCTTTGCAAGAGCGAAGAGATTTGGCCCAAGCAAGTCTGGCTGCATCCCAGCCAACTGCACTTCACCTGAGCAAGCCAAGGTGCACTGGAGCGAACTGCACTTCGTCCGAGTGAGCTGGGCTTCACAGGAGCGAACTGCACCGAGCGAGCTGGGCTTCGCAGGAGCGAACTGATTTCGTCCCAGCGAGCCTGGCTTTGCTAGAGGGAACTGCACTTCGCTAGAGCGAGCTAGAGCGAGCCAGGCTTCGCAGGAGCATACTGACTTCGTCCTAGCGAGCCTGCCTTTGCTAGAGCGAACTGCACTTCCCTGGAGCGAGCCTGACTTCGCAGGAGCAAACTGATTTCGTCCCAGCGAGCCAGGCTTCACTAGAGGGAACTGCACTTCGCCGGAGCGAGCCAGGCTTCGCAGAAGCCAACTGACCTTCCCAGCAAGTCTGGCTTCGCTAGAGTGAACTGCACTTCGTTGAAGCGAACTGGCTTCGCCGAAGCAAGTCCTATTTTGCTCCAGCGAACTGCAGTTCGCCCGAGTGAGTCTTACTTCGCAGGAGTGAGCCTGGCCTTGCTGGAGCGAACGCACTTCACCCGAGCAAGTGTGGGTTGCTTCACTCCAGCGAACTGCTCTTTGCCCAGGCAAGCCAGACCTTGTTGGAGTCAACTGACTTCGCCCCAGCGAGTCTGTCTTTGCTGAAGCGAACAGGACGTAGTCTCGCGTCGCTTGAGTAGCCCTGGCTTCATTGAAGTGGACAGGAGGCCGCGAGAGCGAACTGACTTAGTCCCAGCGAGCCTGTCTTTGTTGGAGTGAACTTCACTCTTGCGAAGCCTAGCTTGCTTCAGCAAAGGTATGTTCGTTGCCATGAAGTCAACCTGAACCAGAGCCCCCCAAAGTGATCCCAAGCCCCTGAGGCTCTACTTCCCCGAAGGGGCTCTCAGAAAGTCCTTATAAGGCTGACTCCTCTCAGGATCCCCCAAAAAATGCACCGGTAAGTGTTTGTCCGAAATTGTCCCCTGCTGTGTTTTCGTTGCTCTTGCTGGCCGAAGGTGAAGTGCTCACTTGGAGGATCTGAATCCTCAAACAGCACTCGGTCCTGCCGTTTGCTGTGGGATCGATCAAGGCGACCTATGTGTCCACTTCTTTCTCCCATGGCAAACCAAAGGCTGGTGCTGAAAAGCGGTTCGGGTCATTGAGGTGGGCACTTACTCTTTGGGGCAGCTGGAGCACCTTGCACATTTGCTTGCAGAAGGCAAGGTGCTTGCTGGAGAGACCCAAAGCTGGACTGTGCACTTGTTCCTGAGGTTTGCTGTGGGATTGATCAAGGCGACCTATGCGTCCACTTCTTTCTCCCAAGGCGAGCCAAAGGTCGGGCGCTCAAAATGGATTCGGGTTTTGAAGGTGGGTTCTTGGTCTTCGGAGCATCTTGTGGCACTTTGTATATATCTTACTGGCAGAAAGCGAAGTGTGCGCTTAGGAGACCCAAAACCTGAAAGTGTACTTGTTCCTGAGATTTGCTGTGGGATCAATCAAGGCGACCTAAGCGTCCACTTCTTTCTCCCATGGTAAACGGAAGGTCAAGTGCTCAAGAGGTGTTTGGGTGTCAGAAGTGGGCAGGCGCTGTTCAGAGGCAGCACAGGCAGTTTGCATGAATAACTAAAGGCTCAGGATACTCAGCACATCCGCAGGCTTAGATGGTACTTGTGGCGGGACTTAGACCTCAGAGGTTATCCTATGCTCAAGATTTTGCTATCGGGATCGATCAAGGCGACCTATGTGTCCACTTCTTTCTCCCATAGCAATGACTGGGTAGGGAGCTGAAAGGACTTTGTGCCTGCACCTTGTGACCTCGAAGCAGGTGAATGGAACGAGGAGAAGGAGGCCAGGTGAGTTGGGTAAGGCGAAGAGGTTAGGTCAGATGGCATTCACACTCATTGAAGTGCACCGGATGCTGATTTCGTTGTGAAGTGGTTCTCACCATGCAAGCGATATCTAGTGGAGTTATGTTGAAGTAAGTGTTGATATCGTTGCAAAGTGGTTGAGATGCAGCTACGCTACGTGGTTCACATTCAATGCCACCTACAAGTGCTGTTGGAGGAAGTTGTATGTGTGTTGGTTTCGTTGCAAAGAGGTTTGCATCTCACTTCGCGAGTGCTGTCGGATGGAGTTGTGTGGGTTTTGGTTTCATTGCAAAGTCGTTCGCATGTTGCCTCGTGAGTGCTGTTGGTTCATTGCAAAGTAATTTGGGGCCACCTCCCGAGTGATGCTGGATGAGTTGAGCGGGTGTTGGTTCATTGCAGTGGTTTGTGTGTGGTCTCGGAAGTGCTGTTGGGCCGAGTTATTTGGATGCTTTTTTTATTGCAAAGTGGCTCGGGTGCCACTTCGCAGAGTGGTTCGCATGTCAACTAGCGAGTGCTGTCGGATGGGATATGGGTGACAGCCAACTCGCGAGATAGCAAACTAGCGAGGTGAACCCAAACACTAAGTTGCAAACTCGCGAGACAGCAGGTAACTCGCAAGACACTTTTTAATATTCACTCATTGTCAATACACATCAACATCGTTGAAATTACATCTCTGACCTCCTATTCGTGCTACTTACATCTAAAATTGCATGGGGCGAAGTAATGAGGAATTGCAATTTTTGACATATGAGAGGTGCGTATTTGTCCTCCGCTTTTTTCAATGTTGGCTCATCCTCAATACACATTATAGGTCGTTAAAGCTACATCTCAGGCCTCCCATTCGCGCTACTTAGGTCGAAAATACCATGGATAATGGCGAAGCAATATGGAAATGCATTTTTCCATAAATATGAGGTGTTGTTAGGGCTGACACTATGTGCGGTCGCCGATAGGCGATGCGTCTGTAGTGGAGATAAACCTAAGTGCATGATATGACATGAAGACTAACCTGTAGTGGAGATAAACCTAAGAGAATACTCTGGGGTCACCTCCACTACTCTCTGATCTATATATACAAGCGGAATAACACTGCCACAGAGCGTAGAGGAGAGCAGATGAAACATGTAAGAGAACTAGAAGGGGAAGTGACAGTGGGATTACGCGGAGTTAATAAGAGGAGGATAGGCACAATTGGGCTAAGTGGTGATGTAGGCACAAATGGGCGAACAGGCGAACGGGCGCCGATTTGCACTGCGTGCAAATGGGCGATAGGAGACGCAATCCGGCGAACGGGCGCCGATTTGCGTAAGATGCAAACCTGACAGGTGTGTATTTGACCTCCGCTTTTTTTTATATTCCCTCATTCTCAAAACACATTATACGACGTCGAAACGACATCATGTGCCTCCCATTTGCACCACTCACGTCTAAAATACGATGCATAATGGCGAAGCAACGGTTAATTGCGATTTTTGATATGTGTAAGGTGCGTATTTCGTCCTCCGCTTTTTTTAATATTCGCTCATTCTTATTAAGAATTATACGTCGTTTAAGCTACATCTCAGGCCTCTCATTTACGGCACTCATGTCTAAAATACGATGGATAATGGCGAAGTAATGGCAACTATGAAAGACGAACCGGGTCGAGTTATCCCAAGCCTGTACGATCGCTCTGGTGACCATCATTTCGGCAATCGACACCCTCTTCCTCTCTCCTCCGGAGACGCCCCTCACAAACTCATTTCCAACAAGGGTATTCTTCGTGTGCGGGATGCCCAAGATCTTAAGAAGGTATTCAACAATCTTAGTCCTGAAAGCTGCTCGGGATTTTTCGTCCGCGAGACGCAGTTGATGAGGAGGCGTTTTGTTCCGGAGGGCAAACTCCAACGTCTGCTGGACCGTCAAGGTAGGCAAATTATTTTCGTCTTCGGGGCAGTAAACGACCTCCCCTTCGTACCTTCCATGCCTCCCAAAATTCTCAGCTGCCAAACCGCCGTAGGTCACGTCCCCTTCGACGCTCAGAAAGCCAACCCGCTGGTTGGATATATTCTACAACAAACTTCAGTAACGCGTAGAAATGCGCTGGACACATACCTTGAGGAACGTTGTGCACCCGCTGCCGGGTCGACCGAGCACCAGACACATTTCTCCTGGTCTGAGAAATCCATTGAAGTTGTGAAGAAGGGTTTTGGTCTAGATCAACTTCAGTATCGTGCGAAAGGACTAGAATTGAGCCACCTTGGGAGCAAATTTCGGGAGCCTCATCATAAGAGGGAAGACAGGTGAGAGGAAGAACTCGATGACAGCGTTTGGGAAGGTCCTGATGTTGATCTACGCCTTTTTGAGTTTCAATTTGTGGCAAAGAAGAGATAATTGACCTTGATGCCTCCAGTTCCTTTTACAGTCAAGTTTTGCCATATAACACCCAGCTTCCTCGCACCAGAACAGTGAACTTCTCCTGCCATCCTTCCTCAGCGGTTCCCATCTCCAAATCACCTTTCTTCATCTTCTTCGCCTTCTCCCTCTTCGCCTCCTCCAATACTGCATCTCTTCTCTCTTTGTCACCTGTCAAATATTCAAGCAAGTTAAACTCTTCATCTTCATCTTCTTCTGCGACATCCTTAAGAGCTGGGGATCCACCATCTTCTAGCTGCGAGCTCTTCCGTGTGGATTGCCCTCGGAGGTGTTCTTGTAAAGAAGCGAGTTCGACTTTTGCAGCATTGGTCTTTGCAGCATTGGTCGACAGAGGATGCTCTGAAGCGGACTGCTCTGGAGTTGGAACCCTAGTGTGGTTGTCTGAGTGGACTGGTGCGTTCAATCAGTCCTTCGTACCAGTGAAGAGTACAGAGCTAAAAAGGAACGCGAAACTGAGGGGTCGCTTACTTGAGTCCGTCATTGCGACAACCCGATTGTGCTTCCCTTCAACTCACTGACAAGTCAGATGGAAGAGAGGAAAGATATTTGATATTTGACAATGGGGGACTTTTAGCCCCACCTGCCCCGCTGGTTTTGTACCAAGCGGATGAAGCCTTCACAATCGCCACGGCTAAGGTCAAACTCCTGACCTTGATTTTGAAAGCCACAAGTTCCTCTCTTTCATGCTTAGCTAACTCCACTGAGAACAATAACACATACCGGCGGCATTGTTTGCATTGTGGGGCATCTGTCAACATGTCCATGTCAATGGCGGAGTCCAGCGAGCGAGTAGTCCGCGCGAACTGTGGTTCTTTGCAGGAAGCGTCAACCTGAGGAGTTGGAGTGAGTAGCTTTAAAACTTGTCCAAAAGTGAATGCCAGTGTGCATGTTAGCGAAAGTGATGGTTTCTTCAAGTCATAATATTGGAGAGATCATTCGCTTGAAACGGAGAGTCTGCTAGTGGGTTGGGCTTTGCACCGTCCCGTCCGTCGATTTTTCTGCCTGAGACGGCAACGGGACAGGGTCACCCCGTCCCGTCACCCGCACCGTCACTGAACACGGGGACTGTCTGACGGTGACGGGACTGTGACGGCAAGAAAAGGGGTGCAGACGGACGGGTTTGACGGTGAACACGGGTGTTCAACAAAATGTTCCTTTATTCTGTCCGGCACCACCGGAATATCTCATTCATGCCATGTTCTGGCTGCTAACTACTAATGCCGGCAAGCCCAGGCCTGTTTGGCTGGGCGGAAAGGTGATTTGGTTGAGCCGGCTATGGCCCCTAAGCAGCCGGCCCACATAAGGTTAAGTTTGTACTGACCCGGAATTCCTTTCTGGCCATTTCGGGCCATGCAAAGGAATGTTTGCTCTGCTCCAAATAAGAAAATATGAAATTACGAAAAGCTTGCAGCAAAACAAGCAAAAAACTGGTAAAACTGGTTTAAAACTTAAAATTCATATATAACACCCGTTGTTCCCCGTCTGACCCGTCATGGAAGCGCATGAGAGGGCTGACGGACGGGTAGCACCCGTCCGTTTATACCGTCCGTCGTCAAAAAATCAAAGTTGTGACGGTGACGGGACGGGTGGCCGAAAATGCCGTCCGTCCCGGACCCGTCACCCGTCTTGACGGTGACGGTGCAAAGCCCTACTTGTGGGATTTCGGAGTTGTGTTTCGATCGGCACTTCTTTTTCTCTTCAGTTCCGCACCTGCTGCAGAGCCTGAGAGTTTGCCTTGACGTTTCTTGTTGATGCAGAGAGAGCGCTGAACCCACTGGGTTCAAAGAAGAAGACCCACAGGTGTGAGGACTTTCTGCCAGTGGCTCCCATACCATCATGTCACTGCTCCACGACGAGGAGGAGATCTGCCTCCTCACTGGCATCTCTCTAGTCGGAGGTATCTTTAACATCAAACGACCCCCTTCCATTTTAGCACCATCATCAACACCGTTTCTACATTCTATCGTTAATCCACGCTTCATAACAACAACGAACAGCCCACACGTTGCAATGGCTAGACCTTCAAGTCTCGAGCCCCGCTAGCTATTGGCTGGAAGGAATTCAGCATCATGGAATGTGTGTAGTTCCCCTCCCGTATCCTGCCTCTTCCTCATCTTTCCCAGCTATTTCAAGGGCTCCTTACGTTGAGGCAGGTTATACGGTTTGGCAAAATGTCAAAGAGTTTGGGCCAATGTGTTAGCCTTGTTCACGCCCTGAAGTAACTTTTACTTATATGTCGATAGACAGGCGATGGGGTAACGATGATTCTGTCATAACCGTTTTCTAAGTAGCGAAAGCTCATCTAATCCTTCTGTCAGCATTGCGGCTGTCAACACCGCAATGTTTTCTGTGAAGGTGCAGTGATGGCTGCCCCTCGACCTCGACAACTCCAGCCGTAGTTTATTTCCCCCCAAGCACTTATCGTGTTTCCTCTCCCATCCGTCAAGCGTACCTCACACAGTTCATTGGATCACCTATTAATGTATGCCCCATCCTATGTCCTACCAAAGGCAGCCGAGACTGACGCGTTGCATGTTGTCAGATTGGATCATCGGCATCGTCTTCCTCGTCGCCATCAGACTGCTCATCGTGATGATGACGAGGAACCCCTCGCAATGTTCGGGAATAGGTTCAAAATGCTCTGGCTTCATCCTTCACACGAATCTCCGGTAGGAGCTGATGGTCGGCGACTCTCAGTCTCGAGGGGTGAAACATACACTTGTTTCCGTGTTGCGATGCGACGAAGAAGATAGGTTTGAAACCACCCCGATCGTAACCCTCTCCTTCGACGAACTATCGAAAAATATGTGACGGCGGCAACATGGGTGCCTCCAAATCCTGGACCATCTTCTCTCTTACTCCCACAAAAGGATGGAAAGGGAAATGTTGGATGAATCAGAATCGTCTGTGCTTGCAACATGCCGTAGTCCGGAAGTGGATGAAGGTTGATGAGGTAAGGAGTGGAAGAAGCACGGAAGTGATGGAGTATACTGGTGGAGAAGAGGGAGTGGATAGAGCCGCTCACGGGAAGTGGAACGAAAAAGGGGAACTGTGGATGAGGATCAATTCACCTGGTGTTATCCGTGAGTTATTCAGTTTCTCATATCCGTATGCGGATGTCTCAATGCAAACCAAACCGACGTTTTCTCGTGCAGTCAAGACGAGGGTGTCTGCCGAACCACCCGAGTGTCTCAACTCCATCATATCTCCTTTTGACGTCGGCAAGTGCAAGCGGCCCGTGTATCCACGAGGGAACGATTGCGGCTTTCCCTGCCCCTCAAACAATTTGCTCAACTGGCCTTTATGATGCGGCAACAGGGAGGGTGGAGTATCAGTAGTGATATGTGGGATAGCGGCCACGTTCCCTTGACTAATAGCGCACTTTCAGCACACCCATCGCCCAAGGGGTGGGAGTTGGTCGGCGATAAAACTGGTCGACTAGCTCTGACCTGCTTTTGGGCTGCAAATTTTCTCAAGCGCAAAATCATTTTTCGCTTGCGGCCTAACCCGCCGCTTGCGGAAACCCCTAGGAGCGACCAGTTTGCCGGGGGCAGAATATAGAACGTCGGTTTTGGTAGTTCTTTGTCTTCTCAAAATGATGGATGTGGTGACAGATCAGGCAGCGAAGGATTTGTAGGGACGAACGCGGGGAGTTGATCAGGAGCAGCAGGGTTGACCCGAAGATTAGCAGGAGGGTTAACATGAAGGTTAGGCACAGCGGGCACAACATTGTGGAGTTGTCGATGGTGAAATGGATATGATAATATGTGCCCGGGTGGAAGTAGCGGTCGCATGAAAGGCTCCAGCAGGAGCAGGAGAGGGTTGGATTGCATTTTGGGTAACAAACGGAATCTGTGGCTGCAAGTGAGGAGGGTGGAAATTATGGGAAGCAGCCAAAGTTCCCCAGACCGGGCTCCTCCTATTTTGATTCGGATAGGATTTCGTGCATTGTCCTTCAGGCTGCCATTGAGATTGCTTCTGATCATCTTTCATTGCCGGTGCAAGGAGATCCGAATTCTCACGTTTGCTCTTCTTCCCTACCATTCTCTCACTGCCATCGTCATCTTGAGCGTGCGTCCACACAAGCTGAGTCAATAAGTATGTTTCAGTGGGGTTTCATGCAGCTTGAGTTCGCAAAAGGGAACTTGCAATCAATATCATGTCTTCAGCCTAATGTCAGACGCTCACTCCGCTTGCCTCTTCCCCCTTCCCAGCGAGCAATAGGAGTAGCGTCTGATTATTGAGACTGGGTCTTCATTTTTCGTATCATGAATATGAAATTCATGTCATCGGATGCCTAACTATTCGTACACTCGATTAAAGATCCTCTCATTGTTCTCCCGAGTAAACCCGCTCCTCTCGTTCGTCAACCTCACTCTCCAATTCAGGGCCTCCTCCTTCGAAGCCTTTCGTTGTCCTCCGACCTCCTTCAACTCTTCCGGAGTGTACCAATCCTGCTGTTGAGGTGGGATGATAGAGCTGTCAGGCACCTCATCGTTGGTTGGATTGACGAGGAAAAAAACCAATATTTTGCGGTGTCCCGGTTTGGTTTTATCTATGAGAGAGAAGGAAGAGACCCGATGTTGGTCATTATTGGGAAGGCATATGCATCTCCCTTCTTTGATGGTCATGCTTCCTAGTGGCTGATTCAGCCGTCCACCGCTGTGCGCAGATTGAGCAGTCACAAACTAGGCAGGAGGAAAAGAGAGACGAACATTTTCAAGGCGTATTCGGCCATGAGTTGCGCCTTGTTTTCCCAATCTTCTGGCTAGTTACATCATTGGCACAAAAGACCCAGTTTGTGGTAGTAAAGGAAAATACGAACCTCATCCACAGCCCGTCTGAAGCTCAACTTGCTCTCCGTAATGTTTTCTTCGTCGTAATAATAGATTCCTGTCGCGGAGATAGCCTCGTTCATCCTACCTTCGACGCGCCACTCCCCTCCAGGATATGTCGGTTTCTCTGGGGTAAGAAGGATGTTTACGAGCTTGATGATGACTTTGGCCGGTACACCACGAATAGATATAGTAGGATAGTTGGCGAACTGTTTGGCGTGAACACCCTTCTTCGGATATTTCTTGACATCCGAGACGACAATCTGCCAAGCCCTCTTCAAATATTTCACATCCTGTTTTCTCACCTCGTATTCTGCCAGCTCGGCATTTGAAAGGAGGGGAGGCACGACGCCATCATACCTCGTCGGAGCTTGGGTTGGAGATGCTGGTGCCGAAGGTCCTTCTTCCTCCTGCTCTGCCTTCCCGCCGTCCTCTTCGTCCTCTTCCAGCTCTTCATGGTTGTCTTCGTCTTCCTCATCAAAGAACTCGCCATCTCCAACCATTACACGCTGTCGTGCTACATTTGGCAGCATCTGCAGGTCCGATAAGACCCTTTCGAACATAGGTACAAATAAGAGAAAGATATCTTCGAGCGCTTTGTAGACTTCCAGATATTTCTTCGGGTCCAGATTATTGATGTAGCTCGCAATCTTGCACACCTTTCCATCTTCCGAAACTTTGAAAGGAGTAGGAAGCCAGCTAAACGATTCGGAGACGGTGTAGTCCTTTCTCCAAGGGGGAAAAGCCCATGAGGAACCCACGGGACACCAGGGCAAAATCAGCTCTTGGATGTTCCACCAATTCCTTTCTTCAACAGGCATGGATCGTGAATATGCACGAGTGCGGCGGTAGACGATGGGGTAGAGGGAGGGATCGACAAGATCTAAAACTTGATTGTCCAAGCGAGGTTGCCAGTCCTTTTCAGATTCAGGGAGATTCTCGAGCGGATGCAAGGAGGAAATGAGTGCCGAGCGCGTGTCTGGTGCGACCAAGGAATCGCTTTGCCAGATTCCATCGAAGCAGGAAACCTCGATACCTCCTTCCGTTCGAAGTCTGTCATATTCCTGTGGGAAGTTTGGCGGAGCTTATGAAAGAAGATCTGACGACACGCCTTCAGTTCCTTCAGCACCCAATCAACGGCCTCTGGACTAAGGCACCCTTTCATAAAGTTTACGGGTATCACTTGCTCCAAGGCTTCCCTCTTCCACTTTTCACGAATATTCTTGTGCTTGTATTTCTGCAACGCAGGTGTTTCAGTCTGAAAGTAATTCCGAGAGAGTGAGAAGTTTGACTTCCCACCAGCGAGGTTTCGAGCGAATAGAAGCAGAGAGGAAACACATCCTCAGCTCCGTTGCAGAAAGTGCCGTGTGAGATTCATACTCAAAGGGGTTCAGGTGCTTTGACATCGTAGCACATGCAGATTCTGACGTTCCATGAATCCTATCCTTTTATGGACTTCAAAGGACAAATGCAAAAGAGTCGTATGACTGCTCGCTTAGCGCTCACTGCTGAACGGACACTCAGCTCAGCCACGAAAGTAGAACACGCATGTACCTATGTGCGTTAGCAGATGGCGATGTTGCCAAGGTAGCACGTAAGTATGATATACTTGTATTTTCGAATGGATAAAGAATTA
>MU271945.1:0-14999 GCA_021432655.1 Atractiella rhizophila
GCTCTGGTGGGTTATCAGGCGGCTTCCATCCTCGAAACGAAGCCACAACGGGATACTTGGAACGCCCTTCTGAGTAGTAGAAGTATTCGGATTCCTCCAAGGTTACGACGGAGTCCTTGATCTTAACGTTAGCTCGGTTCTGAAAGTGTCCGCCAGAGTCGTTTGCCAACACCCGACAGACATCGAGCGCGAATTTGTGATTGATACCAAAATTCGTACTACTTGACAATTGATCAAGCTTGGGCAGGATAATGAGGATTTCCCAAGGCTCAGGTCGATAGAACCTGACACGGTCCAAAGAGCTCGCACCGCTTTCGACCAGGGGTTGTGGTTGAGGTCTTACGATAGGGATCGCCATGTTTCTATGTAGTAAATAACAGTTCAGTGCTCTAACTGAGAGGCAAGATCATAAAGCAGGATTTCGCACCATGCGAGTGGCTGTGAGGTTGTAGGATGCGCGACAAAAACACTACAAAACCTTCAACTTTGGAGTCACGTACCAAATCAGAGCTTGCTCTCAAGTTCTCGTAGCCTCTCTTAACTCCT
Source organism: Atractiella rhizophila (assembly GCA_021432655.1). Classification (NCBI taxonomy): domain Eukaryota; kingdom Fungi; phylum Basidiomycota; class Atractiellomycetes; order Atractiellales; family Hoehnelomycetaceae; genus Atractiella; species Atractiella rhizophila. The sequence continues at coordinate 547 of MU271945.1, forward strand.
ACGTTACAGTATCTCAAAGTGGTTTGGGGAACTGGATGTAACCAGGTGAGTAAGAAGATAACAGCTATTGCGATGGTTGGATATGCCTGAATATGCCAATCAGCCAAAAAGACCTTATTGGTCTCAATCACTTGTCGAGTCATATGACATTCATCATTTTCAAAGCATTGACCTCCAAATCGATCGACGAAGCGTTTCGCTTCCTCATCCTTCCATGATGATTTACCGAGAGGTGACTGCATCAGTAAACGACTATGGATCAGGGAGCCCCTTGCACCCAGCACTACTCCCACCGTCTCCGCACCAAGTCCTCTCACTGCCACACTGGTCGATAGTAGGATCCTTGTTGCCATGGAGCTTAATGTCCCTGAGAAGTGGATATGACCTCCACATCTCCTCTTTTCCCTCCTCCAATTCATCATTTTCAAAGCATTGACCTCCGAGTCGATCGACCAAGCGTTTCGCTTCCTCATCCTTCAATGATGATTTACCGAGAGGTGGCCGCATCAGTAAACGACTATGGATCAGGGAGCCCATTGCACCCAGCACTACTCCCACCGTCTCCGCACCCAGTCCTCTCACTGCCACACTGGTCGATAGTAGGATCCTTGTTGCCATGGAGCTTAGTGTCCCTGAGAAGTGGATATGACCTCCACATCTCCTCTTTTCCCTCCGCCCCTAAGTCAGTCCACCGAACGCGGTCCAAAACAAGTCCACGCAGCTGCGGAACTCGAGCACTTCGCACCTTCGTCTGCCTCGCCATCCTCCTCACGACCGCCATCAGCGCAACAAACCGAAGGTTGGGGGTTGTGACGACGAGCTTCTGGACCAGCTGGGCTGGAGGCTGGAGGCGTGGACGTCCCTCTTGCCTTCTACCCCCTTTTTCTCTTGTTTGAGATGATAGTTATAGGAGTTGTAGATCTTGAGCTCTGAAGCAACCATGGCTCCCTCAGCTCCTGCCCTCAATCCCTCTTGATCGTAGCCGAACATAGCACCATCCTCCGCTCTCTCCTGTTGAAGCTCAACTAGCTCAACAACTTCGCGATCTCCCCCAGTCAAGGGATGAAACCCAAAACGCCCATTCGATCCCCTTCGTCAATGACAAGCCACGTCAGCCCACCTCAATTCATATCCCTCCCTCGCGCCTTTCTGCCCAACTCCGTACTCTTCAAGTGATCGAACCCTCCCTGTGTCACTACCAATCCCAAGCCGGAGACCAGGTCAGATGCCTCTTCTTCGTATGAGGCACTAGGGCTCAAAGAGTCTGGATGACCGATGACACTGCTTCAGAATTTATGCCATTAACAATATTATGCATTACATTTGTTTTCGTCGGCATGAGGAAAAGGCAAGGGGTGGAGCAGCCTCTGTCTCTCCCCTTTCGCCTTTCCCTCCCCGTTCGGCGGGAAGCTCCTAAGGTTCTGCAGGATCGGGAACGCGTACCGGACGGTCTTAACCGTCACTGTCTCACCCCTCCACGCTCCATCCCTACCTCTCCCCCTTCAGGCATGCTCATCAAAGCCGGTATCGCCAAACACTGTATTGGGGTCGGGTGCGTTACTTCATCATCTTTGTGAGGCTGTGGGGGAGGAAGCGCGCGAATCCGAAGGATTGGGACGAGGAGGAGGGCAGGCGAGCGTTCAATGGCTCATGTCATGCCCCCGTGCTGTTCGAAGTGAAGGTGGTGCTGGACTTTGGGGCGGAAGCGGAGGGAGAAGGAGAGCGCACGCATTGTTGATGCGGCAGCTGCGGAATCATCTGGAGTGCAAGTGTCAGCTATCAGCACAAGCAATGTACTTTGAAAAAGTAAAACGCGGAAGAAGATTCATTGCGCCGACATTCAGGGCTCTACGTTTTTCGCATTCCCAGCTACATACTGCATGTTTCCTACGAGATAAGTTCGAGTGCCTTTACTAACGGACCAGCTCGGGTTCTGTTCTTTAGGAACGTTTGTGAGCCAGCTGAAGAATGTTCACGTGCCAAACCCCAAAGATGTAGGAAGAAGCAAAGAGTGTAGAATGGGATACTTCTGTGTGCAGAAGTAGACTCGCGCTATTGATTGTGTGGTATCTTGAGCTTTGAGCAAGGTGGGTGCAATGGAGCTTTCTATCGCCGACCGTTTAACTGGAGAAATGCATGTAACAAAACAGGGGAGCGTTTTTGTCGACCGCGATATTAACACAGATCTTGCTTCAAGTCCGTTTAGGCTCTTCATGACAAGGGCAAAAGGAAACCTAATCATTTGCAGAAATAGAGGCTATTCCGGGCTATTCATCATACATCCCTCGATTCATCTCCCTTTCAAGTTCCAGTTTCAAGGAGACAGAAGTGACTCACATTCATCCTCCTCATCCTCCTCATCACTCTCCCGCTTAAATGTCTTCACCAGCCTCCAGCTAGCCCACTTCCATTTGCTCAACACCTCTTTCGGCTGCGAAACGAGTGTATCGGTCCGTGTGCCGCCAGTTTTGGCTTTCGTCTTGGTTTGAATTTATGAGTAGCAGTGGGCGGTGTAGAACCCAAGTTGGATCATCGAATTAACACATAGAAACTCTGGCAGGTGTGCGAGCAGTTCAGCAGCATCTGAAGGGCGTCTTTCCTCTCCAGATAAATCCTCCAGTATCGTCGTCAGGATGGGAACTAGCAGAAGGCAGCGTGTGAACACCATGGACGATTTTGCTGTTTATGGACTCTGTGCTGAAGCCTAGGGCAGACTCGTCGCCCCAAGGGTCGGCATCGATCGGCGTTAAAACTGCTCGAAAACTGGTCGACGAGTTTTGTGCGCAAATCTTCAAATCTTCCTGAAATCAAGGCGCAAAACTTATTTCTCCCTGGGTCAAGGGTTTGACGGATTCCCAAATCCGTATACATTCCCTACTCTAGTGTCGTCTTCGGTTGAAAAAAAAGGAGATCTCTTAGGTGCAGGATAAGTGAAACGTCAACATCCTCGTTTATATACTGCAGACACTGTGTCTGACTGGAAGAACGGTTATGGAAAAGGTGCGGCCTCTTCGTAGGTAGGCTGGTCAGGGATTTGGCCCCACTTGCGCATCACAAGAATCGCGAATGCACACTGGCGTGCCAGCGAATGAACGCCAGAGCGTGGAGGAAGATGGATAGTCGTCAAAGAATCTGCTGGTATTTTAGAAAGCAGATCTGTCCTGGATGAATCCTCCACCGTGAACATTTCGTTCATGCATGACAAGTCTTATTGACATCTCAACGCAAAATGCTCACTATCTCACATTCACAGGGGGTTTCCAGGGTATTCACTCTCGATCACTCTCCACCTATGCCCAGCCTCCGCCCAGCCTCTGCCCCATCTTTCAGGTCACCGTCGTTCAATCAACATTGGCACTGGCCCGGTCTGGGTGTGGCTGTTCCAACACGAAGCAGAAGGAATAAAAAAGCATCATTTGTTATCAACGCTGCAAACGGGTTCGGACTTCAGCCTCCGCTCGAAGACGCGGGATCGTTCTGTTCAATAAATCATGACGCTGTTCTACGGCGAAATAGTCTTGCTTCTCCATTTGTTGCTGGCTGCACTCGCGCAGAAACAAGACGAAGCCAAACCAAAACACTATGGCCGGGCTGGGTGGATCATTATTGGCGTCTTTGGCTTTGCCGTATTCTGTACATTGGCTGCCTTGTTTGTGTATGGTATTCCTGCTCTTAACCGTGACGCTTCTTATTGAATGACGCGCAAAGATGTGCAAATCGGGTCCTGGACATCCTGATTGCTTTCTTATCCTTTTCTCCCTCCTCTGCTTCCATGTCAACATGCTGGAAAAGATCCTCCTTTTCCTTCAGAAGATCCTCCGCATTCCGGAACATCGTCGCTTCAGTCTCAAATTCTGGGTCGACTTTCGCCCCTCGGAGAAACAAAAGAATCTTTTATTATATAGAAAGAGTCTTGAAGAGGCTAATTCGTGATCCGGGGTACAACTTGGATGCAGCTCAAAGGTCACATTTCAAAATGTGAGTTCTGCCTGAAGCACTAAACGAAGACTGACTTAACAAAAAGGAAAGCCGAAAACTACTTCCGGAACTACTTCACTGGCGACTACCGTATGCGCGCTGACTTCTTTGAAGTCATCTGCCCAAGCTTGCATACACAATTGCGCGAGCTGTCTGGAGTTGTGATGCGTGCATGGCCATCTGAATCGTTCCTTCCATTATGGGAGCGAACGACGCGTCAAGCATTTTCCGGGCTTCGGAAAGCGGTTCAGCTGGTCGACTACTCAATGGCAGATGTGACAATTAGAAACACTAGTGTTCCGATACCATGATGGTTGAACCACACGATGGCTTCATGCACATTCGAGGAGTGACTCGTGATGTATAGAGATGCAGGGGTATGAGATTTCCCTTCAGTCAGGCTGCCACTGAAATGATACCAATCAGCCATTGAGGAAGATGGTCCGAGTTGCTCTTATCGAGGAGCCTCAAGAAAGAACTGAAAACGGGATCAGCACCGCGATTGTTAGATGGTACCAGAAGGAGATGGAAGAGGATGCAGCGGAAGCTGAGAAGAGCAGCCATTTACACAACCTGCCATACCTTTCGAAGAAAAGGAATGGAATGAAGCAAGATGACGGCGCACTCTTGATAAGGTGCGCGATGCTGTTCCGTGCGTCCATAACCCCTCACTGAATATGCATTAATGGTGAAATAGTTGACATTGATGCTCCGACCAGCACTTCATCTACGACACCCTTCTAGCCTTTCCCTTGCTCAAGCACGAGAGATCCTTTCCGCCCGAAGTAGCAGGGTCACGTCTGAAGAAAATTGGTGAAATTTTTCGTGATGAGGAAGCAATGGGAGGATGGAAGGGCCAGATATTGAGTCTCAAAGATCAGGTCTCCGTGGTCCGTACAAGGAAGCTTTCGCTTACAACAGTACAGCTGATCGCAATCTGTCCTATGAAGGCTTTGCAATCACGCGCGCTGGACATACTCCAGCTTTCCCTGACAGCGGGAAATGAAGGAGAAGAAGGTCTGCTTGCCTTTAACCTTAGTGCCAATGGTGAGTTGAGAGAATAGATCTCGAACAAATCTTGGATCTTGTCAAGCTCGTACGGGATCCTCAAGAATGCGAAGCAGCGATCCATGTGGTCGCCCAGTGGATATTGAGGGGTACGACAAAGAAGGGGACAATGGAAACTAACGGACAGAAGGACACACAGGACCGTGACGCCAAAGGATGTGAACAGTCTTTCACTCAGCAATGTTTGTTGAGAACACAATTGTCGATTTGAGTGCTATCTCCTTGCTTGCGGCAGGGTTAGGGAAAGGTGTTTTCATTGAGTTAGTTAGGGAAAGGGTATGATTTTTTGGTGTAAATGCGCTGCTGATGCCATGCAGGCTGCAACCTACCTTATAAACGACACAGAAAGGTCGGCCAACTTGCTTTCCTTATATGTCGACGAAGTGCTGAGGAAGCAAGAAGACCCATTACAAACATGCTCTTTAGACGACGCCGTCAAAGATGCGGTGGGGATTTTTGAAGTTTTCTGCGTGGCACACTAACTAAAGGCTGCGCAGTTGCAAATCTACTCTTTTCTAGAATCAAAGGACATCTTACTTGAACTGCACCTTCGACGACTTGCAAGAAGGATTATAAGATACGAATTTTTGCATGAGGAAAAGGAAAGAGAAGGCGCTAGGCTACTTTCGGGAGGAGAATCGGAGCACGGTCGAAAAATCCTCCGTATGCTTGCAGGTTGGGCGTGCCCTCATATTAAGCATGCTTCTGTTGATTTGTTGGTAGATGTGGACTCTTCAAACTCTTTGGTTGATCGATTTAATGACGAAAGAAAGTCCGACATAGGTCTGTCCAGCCTTACCCTGGAAGCCCTTGTACAGGTTAATAACGTCCTCACAGCATTTCATGCCTGCTTGCTCTCCGTTTCCGTCTCAACATTTCCTCCATCCGAGCTGGATGGTGTCAGATGTCCGAGGGAGCCTATATCTTTACATAGCCAATTCAACGAGTTCTACAGGAAGGAGCAACGGTCGGTCTAAGTCCAATTGCTTGCCGTGAAGCTTATCGTGATACAGAGGACGAAAGCTGACATACCTGCTGCATCTTTCCACCCTCGAGCTTCAGACGGGCTTTACGAAAGTCAAATACATGGTACAGGCATCGGTTCCTCAAGCAGCTATCCTCTTTCTTTTTACTGAGGACAAGATAAATGATCGATCTTTCCGCGATTGCAGAAGCGGTTGGATTGTCGGAGAAGGTTGTGATCCCACTCAAGGCCTGGTCAAACTAAGGCTGTTGGTGTGCGATAATGGAGAATTTCAACTTAATCTTGGCGTAACCGTTCACCGTTGGGCGTGGCAACAAGACTGATCATATCGCAGATTTTTCCAGCAAAAAGCGCAGAATACTGCTTCATCCATTTAACACGGAGAAAGATAAAGAAGAAGTATCGGCAGCGACGAAGCAAGTCGATAAGAATCGACTGATGGTTATAGAAGCCGCAATTGTTCGGTTTGTTGCTCATGTTCGCACCTCCTCACTTCATTGATTCTATGTGTTTTTGGTAGTGTGATGAAGTGTTCGAAGCAGCTAACGCGACAGAATCTAGTGACGGTGCGTGTTACACTACTTCGGACCTGGACTTGGTGACCCTTTTTTGCTACGCAGAACACAATCCGTGCTTTGCAGGGCCAATTCAAACCTGCAGTCAAAGACATTAATATCGCTATCAGGATTCTGATTGAAAAGGAAATGTTGGGCAAAGTTAACGGAGAACCCGATAAATATGCTGTGCGTCTCCATTCTGCTTCATCTTGGCTCCAGTTGAGCAATCTTGAATGGAAAGTATCTCGCATAATGCTCGAAGAGCCATGAACGAAGATCGCAAGATGGGACAAGATTGTCTTGAAATAAGTATGTAAGTTTATGTATCTTAAGTGACACATCTAGCTTGTAAGAGAAGTTGTGACCTACGGCAGCTTTCCAATATCATCAATCTTTCTCAATCACTGATATCTTCACACCTGGCCAAACCAGCAAAACTATTGCTCAAAACTCATATCCTATCGCCGCAAGCTAGTACAAAGCAGGAAAGTGCCGAATCATGTTCACCTGTGCAGCGAGATCGACGAAATGTATTCGCCTCTATTTGTGTTGTTAATGACAGCTGAGAGGCTTTCACACCTTCCTGTTCGTGCCTGCTGTGTTCCTGACTGTATTCCCTTGATTTTGAGTGACGAAGTGGTGACGATATCACTGAGACCCATCTGGTTACCGTTGCTGGACAACAATAGTTGTAGGAAATGCACTTGCCGTAACCGCTCTTATAGGTTTGTCGCTTCCCCAACAAGCCAGATCCTCAAAATCGGAATACTTAGAGGAGAACGGTTCAGCTGGATACTTCACTTGGGCGGGAATGCCGCTCTCCTCATTCGACATCGTTCTGGGCTTCCTATTCCTGCGCGAGAGCGAGACTGAGGTAGGACCAACGAAGGAGCTTCATCTTTCAGGATCTCTTCAACACATCTTCGCTATCCTTATGGGAAGGTGGAGCCTTCTACGACCCACAGCAATCAAGGCTTCCTTGACCCACTGGATTGATAGCGTGATGTGGTTAGCTGCTGGGGAGCCTCTTTATCGATTAAGCACATTGAGAGGTTAAACGGGACGCCAGCATCCCGGATCAAGAGTCACCTTAACCCTCTCCACCAGTTGACCCCTTCTGCAGGACGGGCTCCTCTCTCTCCCACTCAATCTGCCACTTGCTAACCTTTCTCACCTGCTCTCCCACCTGTTCTCAAAAATAGGAGAGCTTTGCGGCTTTGTATCCATGATAAATAATTGTAGAGACGGGAGAGTACTAACCTGCATGTTCTTTCTTACTGCTTGCGTCCCAAAGCCTTGTCATGGTGACTCATCCAAGAAATGTAAGCAAGCCTCCAAAGGAGGAGGCGACGGAGCCGAAGCGGTCGGCTTGTTCGGCGAATTTTTGGCACTTTCGACTTCATCTTGACCTACCGTGGTCCCAATGAACAAGAGGGAGAAGTGGTTGGTAGCGGTAGAAAGAGCTGGCTCTAGACTACTAGGCTGCCACACAGCTAAGGGGGAGAACAAGTAATGGGGGAGAAATTTCGGTTTGAAATTGATGTGTCGTCTCGTGTTTTGGTCAGGATGGGGTTACTTCTCCAGTGAAATTCCAGAGCTTCTGAGACTCTTCCACACCCTATCCACACTAGACTCTTCCACACCCTACTGACATTCTAACACCTTCTACTTTGTTGGTGGGTGATAGGGCTGCAGAAATTTCCATAGTTACCTTCTCATCAGGCTCACTTGTGCAAATGGGTTCACTGCTATGATATATTGTCGCTTTGGGAGTATTCTGCCAATGAAATGTATTTCATTTCGCTGTTATGGACTACAAAACAAGAAACGGAAACCTGAATTGGAAGTGGTGAGACCTGAATAGACCCTGAACTCATCACAATGGTATATGAAGATGGGAACCCTCAGTACTTTCAACTGAAATTCCTCCACTGTTACCCGTTCTCCCCCTTAGCTGTATAGCGGCATAGTAGTCTAGAAGTTGAAGGTGTTGGCATGTCAGTACACGGTGTGGAAGGGTCTCAGAAAGTTTGGGAATTAAGGAACCCATTCTGACCAAAACACGGGAAGACACAACAATTTCAAACCGAAATTTCTCCCCTGTTACCCGCTCTTCCCCTTAGCTGTATGGCAGGCTAGTAGTCTAGAGCCAGCTCTTTCTACCGCTACCAACCACTTCTCCCTCTTGTTCATTGGGACCAGGTAGGTCGAGATGAAGTCGAAAGTGCCAAAACTTTGCCGAAGGTCAAGCCTCCCGCTTCGGCTCCGTCGCAAGCCTCCTCCGAAGCGGGAGGCTTGTCGCCAAGCTTACAAGAAATAGGACAAACCCAAAACGCCACTCACGCAATCATTCCCGAATCATGGAAACACTTTCTTTCTTCAGAACCATGCCTTCCTGCACTTCTCGGCTTCTTAGCCCTTTGCAAGGAGAAGGGTTAGATGAAGATGAACACGCTCACCGTCCCACTCCTACAATCTCGCTCTAAGCCCTGTCTAAGCCCTTCTACGCTAGGAATCACTGCGGATGACAAGGTGGAAAGTGGGAAAGAGGGGAGTGGGAAAGACGAGTATCCAACATACGAAGAGGCTGATCCAAAGGTCTCAGAAACATACCACGTCGTGATCTTGGTGGAAGCCTTCCTCCCCTCCCTCCTTGGCATCGCTTACGTCGTTTTCTGCATCTACGTCTCCTACACCTCGTCCCCGCTCATCATCTCTCACTCCACCGCACATGCCACCGAACTACGAGGAGCGATCACGGCAATCGCAAATATATGGATCTTTATCTGCCTTCTCTTTGTGGGGAACCTCATTGACCGAGTCTGAGGAATGGTATCGACGTCTGATGAGTGCGACGGAGGAGGTGGGAGCGCCGCTTGCACACCTCAATCATGTCTCGTCAAATTTGGGTGGAACGCTCAGGCATGCCGTTGATTTGTTTTCATTCTTCACCGGATCCTCGAGACCTTTCAAAAGCATCTTCATTAGCGCTCTCCTCGCCATCGCGCTCAACGAAATAGCCCCTTCCATCCTTCAACTTGTTCCCAGTTCGTTTCCCATTCTTATCTTCTCGACTGCCATCCATCTAACATTAATTGATGGCTAGGTTGGTACTCCATTGGACCGCACAAACTCTCAATACCTTCCCTACCGCCACTCTCCCTTCATGCCAACCTCTCTACAGTCTTCTCCCGGACCTCGACAACTAGTTCAGAGTTCTCAACAATCTACGTCTTCGCCGCACTCGGCGACGTGACGATGCCCGTCAAACGTTACTTCCCAAACGCCGTTGTCCCCCTTCCTATTACATCTTTATGCCGAAGGCGAGGCCCCACGCAGTGGCTGCCAGAGGCAAGAGCTCCACGCAGTGGCCGCCGGAGGCTGCGGTCCAAGGGGCAAAGCCGCTGGCAGGGGGGTGGGGGTGCCGAGGGGACGAGGGCACTGACACAGTTGTGGTAACAAAACACCAGACAGGATTTGAAATGGAGAAGAGAAGAGAAGTTGGGGTTTTAGGCAGCATCCATCCTCCTCTGATCGATGAGCCAGATGCTCAAGTCCCTCCGCATCGATTCCACTCACTCCAACACCTGCTTCATCGCCATCCTCTCCCTCTTTCCTTCAGCGCCTTCATTTCTGCCTCGAGAACCAGAGGCCTCTCCCTCCATTTTTCAACCTCCTTCAAGCTCTCCGCCAACCTCAGTCGTTCGTTCTCCGTTTTCGGCGTCTCACGCTCCTTTTCGCTCGCTCCCAGCAAAGAACTCGCTTCCGCCAGCCTCTTCTCAAGACTCTCAAGATGGGAACCTTTTCTGCCCTGCACTTCCTCGCTGCGACTGCATTCTTCCTCCTCCTCTCCCTCCCTTTCTCCTCCTTCTTTATCAATGTCTCCGTCTTTTCTGCTCCACCGCCTACCCTACTTACATTGGACGTCCTGTTTCGCTTCTTCGGCCTCGATGGTGCAAGAGCCCCACACTCCCCACCCCTTGATGCGGGGGAATTCGCTTTCTAAACGAGGTAGGGGACAGGAGGGAATGAGCAGTGTTCGGACAAGCGTAAGGTCTGGTGGGGGGAGAGACTGCCAGAGTTATGATAAAGGAGGAGGGAGGTGTGAAAAGAGTGGAGGTGTGGGACGAGGAGCATCCTGCGGTGCGTCTGTCGATTGGGGGGAGAGAGGGAATCTGCTTCAGCTTTTCTGGTTGGTATAGAGGGGTTGGGATTGGGTTGGGAGGAGTCTCCGATTGCTGAGGATCTGGAGGGACATGGATGACTGCAACTGAACCTGTGCTCTGCCTGGGCTTGGGCTGCGATTTAATCGTTGGCAGGCCATCCATGTCGTCCTCTGGTTCTTCCTTCATCCACTTCACGACCCTCGAGTGACTGAAGTCTGCAACATTTACAACTAATCCTCGAAGACACTCATCCATGGTCACTAAGCCCTTCTCTTCTCCATCCAAAATAAGCAATAACTGATATCTCTCGTCCGTTCCCGCAGGTGACGGACACAGTCTGCCCCTTCAGGTTTCCCTGGACAGTCCAGCGGGGCATCCAGAATCCTTCCAAAGATGCTTCATATTTGTGCCCACACGCAGAAGGGTCGTACGGTCTTATAGTTAAAGCACTTCATTGGATACTCACAGTGCGGATTTCGGCTTCCTTTTTGTCAGTCGCTTCATGCTCAGATTTTGATTTTCCTGCAAGGCGGATTTCGGTCTCGACTTCATCAGCCGTCGATCATGTTGTTGAGGGACGCGGACGTGATGTGTCGGCCTAGCAACTTGAGTGGTGATCACTAACGACCTATCCGATCTGCCAGAGGGTCAGCATAACATGTTGAAGCTCAAAAAACGTTATGGAGATTAGGACAAGGTGCGCGAAGGGTGGTGAGCACTGGTTTCTGATGTCCCACACTCACTCAAAGACGGGGCTGTGCTTAGCAGAAGCCACAATGATCGTGTTAATGGTGGAAACAATAATTTGAGGAACCTTTCTCGTTTTCTTCACGTCCCAGAACGGAACTGGATTAACTTTCACTGCTGTGATTTCGCGGCCCTCAAAGTGGTCAAGAGAAGGGACCCTACTGATTTCTACTTTGTCTCAATACGGATTTCGGCGTCTCCATCGTCGACCGCTTGTTTCACAATGATTTCATTGCAGTGCAGCTCTCCTTGAAACAGAAGATCGTAACTTAAAATTTGCAACTCTATGAGAACCTGACGGTTAAGAGATACAAGAGAGGGTCCATCTGTTAACCCCAGTGGACAGAAGCGTGAAAAGCATTTGACAGGCTTGGAAACCTGACGTGCATGGCTGAATTTGCTGCATAAAAAAGTTCTATTCAAAGGCGGCCGTAAGGTCATGCCGAGATCCATAAGAACCACTCGTCATTGTAAGTTTATAAGGAAGAAGAACTACGAATGGAGAGATCGTTTCCTTGACGTCCGAGACTTCCACAACGAGTGGACCGAATCGAATTTTCGTATGTTTGTTTGTGCGTCTCGTCCCGCATGTGCCAAAGTGGCAATTGAATCAATGTGGATTCTTGGGTTCGGACATGCGGAAGGAGACGAGGAGAGTGACACGTCCTAGACGTCTTCGCTCCAATAAATCCCAGCATAAAAACATGCGCACAATTCTTGCACCGTGTTGACCTTTGTATCTCACAAACATCCTACAAATGGCGTTCAGTATCAGGATGATCGAAACCTCCCTAGCTGTGCTCTCTGTCCTACTGGTCACAATAACATATCGCGTGTTGATACTGCGAGGCTCACTTATGTCGACGACGGCCATATACCCCCGGCGCTCGATAGGGCGGAACATTGGCAACCTACTGACATTGGCATGGCCGAGGAACAGCAAAGAGGTGCCAGGAACAGCGGTGAGCCTGCAGAAGGATTCCAAACGTTCGCCCTCGACGACAAAGCTCAGCTCGGCCACCTCGAAGCTCCCCGCGATCCGGCTCTTCTATTTGGGAACGATGGACTCTGATGAGGGCATCGTTGCCAGAGGCCTGCGTGATTGCGCGGCCAAACCCGATCCCACAGACGGCAAACATGACCACTCCCGGCTCTGGATATCTAGCGGTTCCGCTCTAACCAAGAACGTTGTGCAACTGCTTGTATGGGAGTGGGTCTCTCTGTGGTTGATCCTCATCATGTTGTTCGCGACATTGCTCTACAATAGCTTCTTGACAGGCCAACGCTGCCCAGACAGCTATCCCCGCCTCACCGTCCTCCTCATTTATACCCTAGCCTATCTCGCCCACTTTTACTACGTTTGGACGATCTGCGGGAGCTTCTTCACAAGCGTGGCTGCAGGCGCAGCATGGAGCCTTCTCCAGCGCGCAAAGTTCGCCATTTGCGATCAGAACAAACTCCATCGTCATGTTGAGGGATCGGCCTTCGAGTTCCGAGGCATCGATAAAGCGAGCGTCGAGTATGTCCCCCTAACGTTCAATGCTCACTTCAAGCATGAAATCGATCCTGCTCGGAGCGCCATCAATGGCTCTCCTTCCACCCCGATTCTGAACGGTGCTGCTACCAAGGAAGCCGATGACCTGAAGGAGGTCCATGCCGCCCTTGCAACCCTAGCTGCGGTGCAAAAAGTGCAGCGCCAAACCGCTACCGAATCCGCCACCATCGCCCTCGATCGTGTCATCACCAACGCGATGGTGATGATGGGAGTAACTCTCTCATCGGGCTTCTCATCCTGGACAATGGGCCAGGTTACAGACAATACTCCCAACAACTTCGCAAGTGCGCAAATCGGCAGCCTTGCCCTTCTCGCCTCGCTCTCTCTAGGCACCGCAACAATGTTCACCTCTGCCATGCACCTCAGCATCCTCGACTCGTCCTTTAGGATGATCCTGTCACTCAAGGAGACGAAGATTAACGGGCAAGCCGCAGACCATTATAAAAGGCGGCCCTTATCCGACACCCACCTCTCGTTCTCCAGAGGCAGCGTGCCAGTCTCCTCCGTCGGTTTCTTCGAAATACTTTTAACAAATCGCCTGCAAAACTTTTTCGACGTTTTATTTTTTGGCCCAGCCTTCTCCCTCATGCCCAAACGCACAGATGACGACCGGACCTCCGATGAAACGCGGTTTGATCTTACAGTGAAAGTAGATCCCGCGCGCAGCATCGATGGCGAGAGTGGCACGGTTGTGTTCACCACACGTCGGACCAATAGGCATGGGAGGGGAACAGAAGGGAGGAATCTTGAAGCGATCAACGTGTGTTATATTGAGAATGAAGAGATTACTAATTTGAAGGAAAAGGTGAGGCATATCATGGTTATTATCCTCATTCATACTAACGAGTACCCTGAAGGCTGGCACATCAGGAATCTGGGAGCAGGAAAAGTGTATTTCTGAACAGGTTTAGGTCAAGTCCCTCTTTTGTACCACGGAACGATTCATGATGATGTAAATGTGCCTTTTCTGCGTTTACTTTCCGGGTATATCTTCTTGTGACTGTGAACATGTATGCACCAGATAAATCAGATACATGGACAGGTGAAATCCAACTACTATTCTGTCATGACGGAACTGTTCCGTCAGTCAAATTTGGCTGGGGAACGGAGTTAGGGTCAGGGCCATGGTTAGTCCAATCAGCCCAGTCGCGAGGCTACTAAGGGTACTTTAGGGTTCAACCCTGGCTGTTTCAGGAATGAGATCCAGGCTGAATCCTTGCCTCCTGGGCACCTAGGGTACAACCCTGCCTCTGTCAGGAACAGGATCCTGGCTGCCCAGGGTACTACTAAGGGTACTTTAGGGTTCAACCCTGGCTCTTTCAGGAATGAGATCCAGGCTGAATCCTTGCCTCCTGGGCACCTAGGGTACAACCCTGCCTATGTCAGGAACTGGATCC
>MU271946.1:0-14848 GCA_021432655.1 Atractiella rhizophila
CCACTCAGTGGCAAAGTTCTTTAGTTTTCTGGAATGTTCTACTACTTTCTAGTTGCCACTGCTGTAAGCTATATAAACACATAGAATTCCATTTCCTGGTGCTCATGCATTTGCAAGAGCTCAGCCAAACATAACCAAGCTGTACCTAGCTCCGCTCCTCAGAAGGTTGATTTCCAACATTACTGGACAGTTTAAAGTGCCCCACCAAGAAAAGGACGCACAGGATTCCATGTTTCCACTATCACAAATCTCATCCCATTGGCCAATTACCAAACAAGCTCACCAACTCTTTGGAAGACAGCAAAGCAACCGCATACCTTGATATTTGTCTGACCGGTGGAGGGCCAAAGTCACTCACTGGCATCACGTCGAGTTCATACAAACTGATGTCGAGGGAGGAGAGAAGGACCGAGGGGCAATGGAGTGACCTGACCATCCTGTTTCTTTCAGAGGGCATTGCGCAAGATGCTCGAGCAAACTCTGCGGACGGAAACACGGTGCCGTTGGGAAAGATCTGACTTTGTGTAAACTCGCGCGACCTTGAATTATTCTGCCCAATTTTGGCGAATTTATTCGCCAATATTGGGCACTCACAGTAGATGCTGCACCAAAATTAGCCAATTATGGCAAAATTTGGCAAATATCGCAAATTTTGACAAACACGTTTTTGACAGGGCATGACGTACCGCTGTTGTGCAATTCTGCGCCTCATGTGATCACTGTACTTTGGTCTGAGCTCGGTCTCTTCTTCTCTTCTACTATCTGTAGTCGAATGATCCAAATCTCGAATGCCCCCAGCACTCCGTCTCCATCTTTGTTCAAGGCTGGGATGACCGAGTCGGCACCGAATATTAACATTGGGTAAGGATAGGGATGACATCGGATCGCACCGTCCTGGACGTACGTGTCCGTGTCCGATACGTGTACCTTACCCGTCCGTCCCGCTTGACTGGTCTTTGGGACGATACGATACGATACGCCATCCTCCACGTCCCATCCGTTTTCATCCAGAAAATCCGTCGTATTACGGGTTACGGTGGAGAAGACAATATGCAGCTGGAGCCATGGGTTACAAAGGAGGACAGTGGAGACAGTAGTTCGAGAGTTGCGTACTCTCTCAATCCCGTGATCCGTGATTCCTTTGCAGCATTCTTAGATTCTTCAAACTGACACATTGAGGCTGCAGCTTATTGTTGAAGCTTTATCCATATTTTTGCATCTGTCTGTTCTGCCCACTAACGTAGTTTAGTCTCATTCTTACTTATCTGAGATTCATCTTGTCTTGGTCCTATCTTTCTGATGAACCTCAGGTAAGCGTTCCTCACATACTTGCATGCAGTATTAATGATCTTTTCTTCGTCCTATCTTTCGGATGAACCTCAGGTTCAACACTTATGAAACAAGTGCTCACACCCATAACACATCCTTCCTCTTCTCAAACATATAAACACCTTCGACTCTATTCTCGACGTCCTTGATTCAATCTGTCACAACTGCAATGGCACCACAAGAGCGGAAGAAAAGTCAGCGGCAGCAGACTTTAAAGGATATGTCAAAGTGGAATAATGAAGATGGAACTGCGTTGAGCGAGAAGCGAAGGAAGAAAGATTTGGAAGCTGACTAAGTGATTTTGTCTCTACCTGAAACATTTTTAGGCGCGAATAACATTCAAGTCTTTGGATATGAGTTTGTCAAAGCTCTGGTGTCTGCTATCTCGACGACACCTCAGCATACCAGTGAAGTGAGCACATCTTTTGCTATCTGTCATTGCCTTAGATCTGATTCTGAACTTGGACATATATAGAAAACCTCAGATTTATACAAGAAGACCCTTGCCCTTCTCACTCAACTCGACTCTCAGGCAGAGGATAACGATGACCCCTTTAATGCAGCATTCTCAGGATGGCGCCCTTCCTCCCTCAACAATGTTAGATACCGAGATGGGCTCAAGATGTTTGCAACCCTGTGGAAACGCCTACAGCGCATCGCTTCTGTTTCCGAGGTAACACTGCGTGCCCTCAAAGCATATCTCTGTGCTGCAGCCGAGCGCATTCACACCATCCTCCTATCGGAAGGTCTTGTGGATTTGCCAGGTCCTGACCAGCTATTTCTGCCTGATCAAGATGAGGAGAAGATATGAGGATGGAACTGGAGCCTGACGAGATTAAAGCAGTTGAAGTTGTGCAGATTTTTCCATTGAAGATAGATAGCTCAAAGAAGAAAAACAAAAGGCGGAAGGTATGTTCGTCTGCATGTGGGTTGTTGAATGACTGAAACCTGTGGATAGCTCGATTCTGGTGGAGACTTAATCGTTAAGTCAACTTTCTCCAGCGGAGCAACATCACATGCACTCCCAGGTGATAATGAGGTATGTCCCTATTTCCTCACGATTTAGTAATTCTGATCTAATCCTATGTCAGAGCCCATCAGTCACCATCAACCCCTATCGTGCCGCTGTCCACTACTTTTTCGATTCTGTCAAGTGGAAGGAGGTTCCTGGTCAGCTCAAACCGAAACACAAGGAGGGTGACAAAAATCTTGGCCGCAACCATTGCAGCATAGTCCTGCGATCCAGTGTAGCTAGCAATGGAAATACAAAAACTCTGTGCAATCATCTTGTGGAAAATCATGGAAGGACTGTTGTGCCACACTTTAGACTTCTAAAGGAAAAGCGAAAGAGTTGTATGGAGATTAAGGACATCAATGATATTCTGAGTCGGGCAATGGAGGAATATAACACACAGGTATGCGATTCATTGATTCACTAGTGCTACTACTGAATGCTAACGTCAATGTTTCTCAGGGGTTTGACTCCACCATCTTTGCTGATCTGCTTAATCGAGTTGTTGTTGAAGAAGATCTTCCCTTCTTGATTGTGGACAGTCCAACCTTTCAAGAACTCCTCATCTACCTCCAATAGACACTGCCTTCTGCCAAAGAAATACGGCTTACAGATCTTACGAAAGGCAGACTGTAATTTGTAGAAGAATCTGTTAAAAGTCCAAAGAAGAAGATGGAGATACCGAGTCGTAAGGTGCTGAAGGAGCAAATACATGCGTTTGCAGAAAGAAGCAATGAGAAGCTTACACAAACTCTGAAGGACTGTCTACTCTTTGGTTATCAATGTTTTTCATAGATGTGTGATAAGGAATCTGGATCGAAAGTTCGCCTCTTGCTTGACAACTGGACTTCCGAAAACCATTATGCATTCCTCTGTCTTATCGGTCAATTCATCAACAGTAACTGGGAACTGGTGGAGGTCATGCTGGGATTTGAAGAGCTTATCGGAGCTCATTCAGGAGAGAATATGGCGGATATGATTATGAAGCTGTCGATAAATTTGGATTGGCGAATTTGGTCTAGTTGTATTCACTTACTAACAACCTGAGTTATAGATTGGGTGCTTTACCACAGATGGCGCTTCTAACATCACAACATTAAGCGGTATCAAACAGCGGCAAAAGAAAAGAAATATCGAGTTCAGTGCCACTGAAAGGCACATCCTTTGCATGCCTCATATCATTCATCTGGCCGTTATCGCCCTGCTCGACTTCTTGAACGTTTGGCCAAAGCCTTCAGCTCCAATCGTGACCTCCCGCCATGCCTCTTGTCACAAATACAAAGCATTCTAAACTTGATACTTCAATTCCGACAACATCTGCACAGCTGGGTGAGGAGGAATTGAATGAAGTAGAATTGGATTTGAGCAAAGTCAATGGAGCGATACCAAAGGTATGCTTGTTGCTTCTATTGATGCTGCTGTACTTTCTCAATCTTCTGACAGCTTTGAACCATCCTCAAACATGTTCGTGGCTCTCCTCAACGTCAAAATTAGATCTTTCGGAGGATACTTTGAAGACCTACGAGAGCCGTTCGTATGGGTGCAAACGGGGCTGAGCTGAATTATCACCCACAAGGTTTGATGCAAGGTCAACTTATGACTTTGCACTCCCAGTCAGTGGCGGTTAACAACCATTAAAATGTACTCAAAGCACCGACAAAACTGGACAAATGTGCAGCACTCCGTTCCAGGTCGATTATTAAAGAACAAGTATGATGGGTACTATCCAACTGACAACAGTCAGCATAACCAAAGAGATGATGAGGTGACAATAAAGAAATGAACCAAGGTGGAACCGCAAGGCCCCTCGCCCACGTGACCGGAATACGAATGCCTGAAAAATATTTAAAAATGCGTAATAATGAGCCTTTGAAGGAATACATAGGCATAATACTGGCAAAGGTAAATTAAGGAAAACCACTTATTCAGCTAGATGAGGGAACTTGGATGTCGAAAACGTATAGATGAGGTTGTGACACTCCTTGTGTGCTTCGCGGAGCTTGTCTCACTGCTCTCGTACTCCTTTGACTTCGTGTTGATAAGCGTTAACTCGAACCACTGCATCCTGGATCTTTTCTTCCCGTTGGGTACGGCAGAGATACCGATTTTTGACCTTGCTTGAGAAATATGTCTTCTTCTCTGCTCGGTGAAGCAGGTCAATGAACTCGAGTGATGAAGGGATCTAGTTGCAAGCAAACACCATGGCAAGTTACCCTGCTTCTTCCATCCCATGCAATTAGCATGGAAAAGGTGGAGCTTGTCACCTTCGTTCGGACAGATATCAATCCTGAAGGGGTAGCGACCCTGCTGGTACTTGGTCTAGGGAAAGCGATTTCTAGGGTGGTCCCCATCGAAACTCGGATAGAGGTACCCGGAACAACTTGTTTTCATGGGGAATGTGAGGATGTTGGCAGGAGAGATGGGTATCAAAGGATTAGGGGAGCACAAATACGTAATAATCTCTGGAAGGAGGTCATGAGCACTGATCCGCTTGCCGAAGACAGCTTTGCAATCATTACTCTGCTGAGGCTGTCCTAAGAAGACCGACCCTTTCATAACTTTCGCCAGGCCTCTGCAGCGATTGCAGCGTTACTCTGGAAGGTGCGGCGGCTGCTCGTCCCATGAGGAGTTATCCGTGTTTTCTTCCAGGAGCTGAACGGTTTTGGTACAGAGGACCTGATTTCTGACCAGCTGATTGATGATTGCCGATAAGTACTCGTCCTTCAAATAATAGTTGTCGTAATTCTGTGGCTTCACTTTTGCAAACAGATCTGACAAGTAACCTAGTGAAATTCAGACGTGTTAGGGATATGGAATAAGTCAAATTAGCGAGAATATACCTTGTCAATAGCGTTAAGAAAGAGCAACTTCAGCTTCTCTTGAACTTTCAACCTTCCCCTTCCTAATGTCTTCAGGATCTTCTGTTCGCCGCCTCCTCTTCCTAGCCATTTGCTCCTACTCCCTCTCCCTAACTTCATCCTGAGCAATTACTCCTCCAACATCCTCGAAATCGTCGTCGACCTCCTCATTTTTATAGTCCTCGTATTCAAATTCCTCCCTTTCCGGATCACGATCGGCTCTAGAGCACGTTTGTTGACTTGCCTGCGTGACCTATGCCTGCGCAAGTCAGCATTGTAACTTTTGCCTAAGCGGGGAGTGTGCTGTCGGACTCTGAGGTAGGTTTGATTCGTTTGTAACCACGTCATGGGAGACCGGTGTAGCAGCGACTCAGAATGTTGAAGCAGCCGAAGTTGTAGACTGAGACTGTGAGCAAGGGATGCCACCACGTGTGGGGAGAGTGACAGAATCATACGCCTCCTCCTTTCGCCACTTGTGCACTTGCGCGTTTAGTTTCCTTTGAGCAATTTCTGGAACTGTGGCCAATCTTTGCCACAGGTATCTCTCTGTTATAAACCTGCAAGTGCGAGACTTATACTCATTGTAATCTCACACTTCGCAGGTAATGTAGTTTCCTTACATACTGAATGCAACAGATACTCATTGTAATCTCGCACTTCGCAGTACTCATACATATATCAGAGAGGAGCGAAAGAACGTGAATAGATATCGTAGGTATTCACACATTGAGGTTGATACGTGGGGTTTTGGAAGCGTTCATGCCGGCCTCAAAGGCAGAAGGAACACCTGTCTATGCCCAGGGAACTCGCCTCGATTCTTACCGTGCTTTCTGCTGTGAGGGCGAAGTAAAATGACAAGGAATAAGATGAATGTTACATTGACAAGTGAGGCCGTTTTTATAAGCCAATGAATGGATAAAAGATCAGACAACATTGCCGGAAAACCCCAGGAGCAGATAGAAATATAGAATGATCAAAGAGCATGGAACGAAGAGGAAGCTGAAGAGAATCAAATGATTCTCATCAGGACCAGGGAATTGACGGACCTTGCCTTCCAGCTTCTGGATAAGGCTAAGATATCGTGCAGTTGTCATTCCCTCTTCTCCCGGTCGATTGTACGCGCTTGGAGCCGACAGGAGAGGTGTAGAGAGACGGGGGAGTTGTGAGGTATTCAGTGGTCAATCGGACTTCCAAGTTAGGCAGGATCCACTTCCAGAATAGGAAGGTGTTGCCCCATTTGAGTGTGTTGACCATTGTATCTCACACATTGTGGAGCAATGCCATCAAGCCAGAGCTCCTCAACCTCTTGTCGAGGAATCCCTTGGTTACAACAAGAAACCACAAAAGATCTTGAAGCTGGGATGAGGGAGGCACTCCGCAATGTGAAGATTCAAGGTCCTCCTAATCTGGGCTGAGCCTCGAAGAGCGAGCACAGAAAGCATTGAGATTTAACGGCATGGACTAGAAAGAATTTCCTATGCCTGCAGCTCCATTGGAACTGCTTTTCGACCTGCAGGACAGGGGTGCTGTGCAGCGGTGGCTCCTTCCTCCCCATTCCATTCCACATAAGGTGCAATTGTTAGAGTTTAGGGGAAGTGTTCCAGGGGATAGCGGGAATGGGTTGATTGGGGATGCAGCGATTCCTCTGTCGATAAACTGTTTGAAAGCGGTGTTGTATGCGTTCCTCTCATTCACAAGGTATATTCTCCAGGCTCCATGTTCTATCCTTGTTAGGATTCGAGGTGAGGTCAGTCGAGGTTTGGTGATGGTTTGGAGGTGTGGGAGCGGGGGTCTTGCCTTCAGCGAGCACAGACTCACATATGTACACTGGTTTGGTATGAATCTATATGATTTCATTGTAGGTCTACATGCAGCTGATTGTGTAAATAAACTTGAAGATTCTTAGCGTTTAAAACTCTAGGAAGTCATACATAAAGTTGTCCATGCACAAAAACTAATGTGTCCACAATTAACCCTACAGTCTCCTCTGACTGGCCCTATGACTTGTTGATGATGAGGCATGGGAATTGAAACTGGTGTAAGGTGAAAGGAAATGAATTGGAGACCTTGCTATCCAATGTGATGCGTGGGATGAGGATGTTGAAGTTCAGCCCGCCACCACCTTTCACGGCTTACTAAGTACGACGCGACGTCACATATTCGAGGGGATTCTATTCTTTTCGCTTCTTCTTGCTTACTGATTTCTTACACGTCAATGTACTTTCTAAAATCCGTTTGCCACACTTTTCTCAGATATATCAACCGTGCTGAAGTCTGGGAGAAATAAGTAATACTGATATTCTTGTTTCCTCCCAACTTCAATCTCACATCAGTATTCACAGTCTTACAACAGAGGACTGAGGTGCCGGTAATGATGGTAGCCTCAATGACATGGGAGAGCAGCTGGGTGATGATCAACTGTGTACCATTATAGAGCCCAGCTGAAGGATTGAGGTTTTGTATTAAGATGATAGGGGCTCCAACTTTGAGATGAAGACGATGAAGGGGGAGATGGATCATATTGAGAGTATTAAGGTATTCAAGTGCGAAGCCTTGTTGAATGTCCTCACTGTCATCGATCAATCGGTCAGGGCTAAAGTAGATTTGCTCCTGTCGGGAGACAATTGTCGAATAAGTTGATTGTTTATCATATCAACCTCACCATTCCGGGCTATAAGGACCATGTGCTCTTGAACGTATTGCCTCAACCCGACTGGGTTGACATCTTGCATTGTGGTGCTCAGTCCAGGATAGATGTCAGTCAGGAGACTGTCCAGACCATGGGATCACCAGACTATTATTTGGTCCTTCATAGTCAATGGACCATGGCCACAGTCTTCCAGGTTATCAGTTGCACCATTACCAACTGATAACAACCACTCAGCAAAAGCCAGAGACAATAGCAAAGCCTCAGTTAGTCATTTCGGCCTGACGACTTAGCAGGCACATGTTCACTGTGAGAGGGAGGACTTGAACTGCTGGCCAGAAGGGACTGTTGATGACACACATCAACGTTCTGTGCATGTGAAGCTTTAGGGATGCTGAGAGGCATTGTCGCATGTCGCCTAATTATTTATCAGACATGAACTCTTTGACTTGATGCACTTACCATCAAGAACCAAAACGACTCAACCCAAAGATACATCCATCTTATATATATCTCTCAGCATCTGGTCGACTGCTTCAAAGCACTATTGATCATTCTTTCCACTTGGTCCCAAATTATAAATTCTGCCTCTTGGCAAAGTGGACGGTAATCACTTTGAGCCATATCACCGCAGATCGACAGTGGATTCGAAGCTTGCACGAGATGTCTGAGAACATGACCGCTTATTCAAGAGCAATTCAAGTTGTACAAATCAATGGGTTTTATAGAAGTTGTATCTCCAGAAGAGGAGTATCATTACCGCCCTCCGGCAGAAGAGGAGATGATATCTGTAGAGCTTTACATGACTTGTCATGGTCGAGCAGCAGGTGAAGTCTACAAGGACCTACAACAACTGCACCTCAAGCGATTCCAAACTGAGACACTTACACTTGAAGCTGTTCAGAAGCTGGTTAGGGAACAAAGTCGCATTATCCCAGAATCTTTCGACATGTGCTCCCAATCCCACATGGCATTTACTGGGCTCTGGAAGGATCGAACTGATTGTCCCAAATATGGCGAGTCTCGATATTTCACCAAAACAAACCAGAATGGCCACTCCATTCAAGTTTCACGGAGGAAGTACTACGTTGTACCTGTCGAAGTTCCACTTCAAGCCCGTTGGTCAACTTCAGCAGGAGCCAAACTATCCAAGCATCAAGCTGAACAGACTGCTCTCTTGACCGAATCCTACCCTCCTAGAAGCATGGTTGATGAACTCAATGACATTTACTGTGGCCGTGATTATCTTCAGGCAGTACATGACTCAAGATTCCAACAGATTGTGTCTTAGCACTTTCCCTCGATGGTGCACAAATCTACAACACCAAGAAACCTTCAGACTCTATTTTCATCATTCTTATCGACTATAGTTTACCGCCAGAGGTCCGCTATAATCTACAATTTGTTATCCCACTGGCCATTATTCCCAGCCAACATCCACCATGGAATCAAACTCTTTTCTTCTACCAATCTTCGATCGCATCAAATCTTTGCATGCAACCAGATTTCCTTTATTTAATGGTGACCGTGAACACTGGTTTCAATCTCGGCCCTTTGTCACACTTGTCCTTTTCGATACTCTCTGCCAACCTGCTGTTGCCGCTGAGGTTGGGCATAATGGGCGAATGGGCGAATGGGCTGCCATATTAATGGATGTACATTGATTAGTGCACATCAAGCTGGTTCCGACCTAATACTTTCCTCTCATACAGGCTAACGATTATGTTGAGCTATTATCTATGCGGCCAAACTACGATCCTTACAACCTTCCCAGGGAGACTCCAGATCAATATGGTGCCCACATTCTACAAGTGAAAGCAAATGATCAACCAACTCTTCAGAAGAGGCTTCAAAGAGAGTATGGTATTGTTGAAGAAATGCTATTCTCCTAAATTGAAACTCTGGCAGGTGGCCTGCCTTTTTGATTTCTTATTGAGGGGATGCACCACCCTAATTTCAACTTCACCGAGTTGATGGTTGGGTTGTGAAGAGGAATCATATGGCCCACTGACAAGAAGACTAAGAAAACAAGCAGTGATGGCCTGGGGAAGACCAATGCTGAGGCTCAGGAAATACCTGCTATAGATCGACTCCGTTGGGAAACACCTCTGGGATCTCGCTGGCAACAGCACATGGTCAAAGTTGCAAACACTCGATGTTTTTGTCCAGTTTCTGGAATAAATTCTGTCACAACATTGACAACAAGTATTCTGGCTATCGAGCGAAAGAGTGGAAATCTACTTCTATGGTTTAGGTCGTGATCTCCTCTAAGGCCATCTTTCATCGACCTACTTTCAACATAACCTGAAGATTGTCTACTGTATGCGGCCTTTGTGTCAAGGAAGCATCTCTCAAGATTTGCTCGACTCAGTCGAATTTGTCCTTGAATTCGAAGATATTTACTATTAGAACGACATTAAAAGGCTTCATTTTTGCCATCCTTCACTGCACAAGTTGCTACATCTTTGTGAACAAACACGACTTGTAGGGCTTTTTATTTACATTACTCAATGGACTTTTGAGCATACCATTGGGCTTCTCGGATCTCGAATATGCCAACATTCAAGACCTTATGAGAATCTGGCACAGGAAAACATGTGATAAGCTCAATGCCAAGCTGTATGCTCCGTTGATCCAACTCTTATTCTTCCTCAAACACAGTGGCCGCCCCCACGAGGTGCCTTGCCTTTAGGAAACTCTTTCGGTTTTCTATGCACTCGAGATGCTGATGTACAGCTACTTCCTTCCACTGAGTGTTCTGTAGTTGAAGCCTATCTATCATGCTAGCATCCACCAGATACTTGGAATGGTCACTTTACCAAGTGGGCAAGATTGTAGTTGCTGCAGAATGAGATTGTCTGTACCAGGTGGAAAGAGCTCCAGCGACCCCCTGATGAAGTTCACATCAGCCGCCAGGTCAAATACAAACATCTTATGTTCCCTCCTGCTGTTTCGATTCCCTATGCTAAGGTCTTGTATTTCCTTCAAATAACGGCCACCAGTTTATCACATCATCTTGCCCTAATTCAGCCATATCGCGGTTGCCAATGACATGATCTATTCGGAGTGCTTACGACGTGCCAGCCTGCCCTTCCAGGGGACTTTGAGGTAGTCAATATCAAGCAAGTGCAAGGGGTTGGTGCGATTATTCCCAGGTCATGGTACAACGAGTGGTTCATCATGGAAAGATTGGGTGGTTTGGGGATTGAAACAGATTGAGATACATTTCGACAATCTAGAACTAAGGAATACAACCATTCAACCCGTACTGATGCCCTCTAGACTCCATTTCTTTGCTAAGACGAACTGGCTGCACCTGATTGTATGAATAATTCGGAACTCAAAGTTCATCAGCTTTACAGCCATGCTGTCTGGTTTCTTCGAAGGAGAGCTTAAGGTGTGATGGGGGTAGATGTTGGTGGTAATGACAATGGAGGTGGCTGAATGGCAGTGGGACATGCATGCATGGTGTTGTATTGATGATGGCTGACATGGACAGTAGTAGAATACCTGATGGTAGAAAGACCCTTCTCCTTCTACGACATATGGTCGGCAATGTGGTGAATAGGCGAAGTAGAACTCACCTAGAAAGATATCTCAGGTACCATCTCAGTCCCTCTGTGTCTTGAGCGGGTCAGCAGAGGTATTGGAGGACGTGGATAGTGATGAGGGGGGGTTGAGGAGGTCGTTTGGCAAGGAGGATGTCATGGTGTGGAGAAGCCAAAGTTTCAGGTCTGCCTGTTCAGCCATGGGTATCATGGATTGCTTCCATCTGCATCATACCTATCAAGTTTGAATCTACAAGAATGTATGCAAATAGACTGACAATACTTTTCACACTGGACAATTGCAGGACAAGTGTAACTCTGATCTTGCCGAAGGTGAGGCCCCACGCAGTGGCCGCTGGAGGGGTCCAAGGGGGCATGGCGGGGGTTGCCCGAGGGACGAGGGCACCGACACACCTGTGTTCCCCAGAATTGTCTAATGGCAAGATGGTTAACATACTCCACATTTAGTTTCTTCACCTGTTTGGATTTGGCATGGTGCTTTTTAACTCTTTTCCCAACCTCATTTTCAACTTTCGCCTTTTTGCAGCTCTCATCCCGAAAACCCAAAACGCTAAAGCTCATGTGTTCAAGCATTCAACCAAAACTACTCCTGCCTCCGATGTGATCTAGCTAAGGTGTGACGCCGCTGGCTGATCTCGCGGGCGCGTTTACAAGGAACTCGAAATGGCAGTATGCTTTACATTATTCTACTGTTAAGGCTTTGGATGAGGGAAGGAATGTATCTGTTGTTGGTGAGCTCATGTCCTCTCGCTAAGTTGTATGGCTATTGTGCACCATGTCTGCAACCAAAGGATGTGCCCTTTCGCATCTTTGAGAGACGATTTTGCACCCAGCAGGAATGATATCCTGGGTATGTGCCCATAGCAGCAGACATTTCACTTGTTCGGCCATATGTCAGAGTCGCAGAACAGGTTATCTGCTGTTTTAATCAACAGAGGTAACTTACTATGAGAACGGCACAGCAAATCTCAGTAGTTTCTGCAACCTGCGTTGCCCTGGC
Organism: Atractiella rhizophila; assembly: GCA_021432655.1. NCBI lineage: Eukaryota > Fungi > Basidiomycota > Atractiellomycetes > Atractiellales > Hoehnelomycetaceae > Atractiella > Atractiella rhizophila. The sequence continues at coordinate 12,416 of MU271946.1, forward strand.
TCCGCTGTCAGCGGAATGGTTATGTCAGTTATCTCACCTTGCAGTATACTAGTTATTTGAGGGTTTATTCGAAAGGCAGACTCAGCTTTCCCTGCAGTGCTCGAGGTTGCTGAGAAATACTGACGGTCAGATGAAGTTTACCTGCTATCATAGATCCATCCAGTCGCCCATATGTGGTCCCAGTCCACATAGCTTGTTCAGTGCCATCATGCTCCCTTTCTTTCCAAAAGACACAAAGTCCAGGTTCATTTATCAAATACTTGTTCCAGCCGGGCCGTGAGCTAGAAGGATGGTCATATTATAGCACGTCACAGTCTCATTTGCCTGGATGTTTGACAATGTGAACTACCGGCGCATCCGCCAACCAATCCAACTCGACACTGCAGAATAACCAAAGACTGCCCAGGATCCCCAATGCTTTAGGCGCATACGCCACGTATTTGTGATTAATCTACTTCACCAGACAACCATGAGAATTGAGGGAAGCTTCAAACACCTCCCCACTCTTCTCCATCCAGGCTTCGCCTCGGGGAAATCAGGAAGGATTAGTGAGAGTCTAAGCAAGAGTTGCCTCTGCAGGCGGCTGAATCATGGGATTATTTTCAGCGGGTTTCTCGCTAGCCCCAATACCGTGCAAGGAGGAAATGGGAAATGTTGCAGCTGCTGGATCAGAAGAGAACTTCGAGTGCAGCAGCATATCTGCCTGAAGAGATTGCTCTGCTATCCCAAAGGATCACCAACGTGAGAATCCTTTGCCGGTCCCTAGGTCAGGATGGACTCGTCACGATGTCTTTAGCAAAACAACTTGTTGACGGCTTGGATAGCTCCCGAACTTGCGACTGAAGACGGACCAGAGCAAGGATTTATTCAATGCCGGCTGACCTGTGCTGTATTAGTCGGATGACTTCTCGTTTTTTTGGTTCTTTCCATGACCAGGCACGATATTTTTCAGCCTACAACTCTGTTGATCTCAAAGGATCCTCAATTGCCCTTGGCTAGACAATTTAACTGGAGACCAAAGAAATGATTGTTGGAATCCTGAGGTTCGGAATTTGGATGGAATACTTTGGGCAGTGAAAGTGAGGGAAGTGGAAGAGAAAGGGTCAAAAGGAGACATCTCATTACCTGTTAAGATGACTGTTTTAAAATTTAGTGGTTCGTAAGATGAATGTCAATATTTGATTAAGTATTGTAGAAACAAAGACGCTCGAACGAAGAGAGGATTTTGATGATCAGGAAGGCTGTTTGCGGCCTAGAAGGTGAGAATCGACATTGGAGTTCTTTCAAGTTACTTCAGAGCTTTTATGCTTCATACCGAACCAACAAAAAGGAGAGAAAGATTCGGTAATCTATAGGAGGTTGCATCCTTGCATGGTTTGAACTCGCCGTCATTTCCACAAGGTTTGGGGGGCAATGGCTTCATTTATACCTTTCAGTCTCGTCGTATTTGATGCATCGATGAGCCAATTTTAGCTGTAAGTACGATAAAAGACATACGACTTTTACCAGCCCCATCGTAACGTGGAGGGAAGGCATTTTCTGGTATATCACACCGTCACTTGAACTGCTAGAGCACCGTCAGTGTATCTTCTCAATAGCGCCAGAGGGTTGCCCACGATCCCAATTCCCTAAGGGGTTACGACAGTTATCCACAAATAGCCTACTTCGACAATCACCTGTGCGTTCCACATCGTCAGCGGGACAGCCTATCTTTTCACTGCGGTTGCAATTGCAGAAGGGGGAACGAAGGATGAATCAAATATGTTGGTGGAGGACGAGGCAGTGGATTCTACTCCTTCAAGTCTGTATCAGTATTCCGCCGTACCTGATGACCATAGCGATAACTTATCTCTACTGGCTGCCTAAGTCTCTAGTCTCTGATCAATGTATGTCAACATACCAAAGGAGGTGAAGGGGAAAGTCGTGGCACAGGAAGCTAAAAGCTTCATTTTGTTGATTTCAAAAAGAAACAAGCGGAACCATGATGCTGAGACCCTGTCAAAAGCGTTTGGTCACTTTTGGCCGACTTTGGTCGTTTTCGGTCACTAACCAAAAGGTGGCTAATCGTGACCAATGTGGCCAAAAAAATGCACACTTTGGTGAATCTTCTGGTCACTTTCAGAAAGCAGAAACCTACGAATCCCGTCGTTTGGTCACTTTTAGTCACTCCTTAGTCGCTTTCTAGCTTTCCTCAAACGTACATTACTCAGCCAATATTAGTCAAAATTAGTTGCAATTAGCCAAGTCTTGTATTTACATGATTAATCCAAATCAATGCATAGATTATAAAAAGAGAGATCCGTAAAATGTAGGCACGAATATATGTAGAAAGTGAGACCGTGAGTGGTGCCTGCTTTGGAATCCGCATCAGCGAGAGTGGAAGTACTGATAAGTCCTTACTGTCAATTCTAAGCAAGAGCTGGCGGGTAAGGG
>MU271950.1:0-10828 GCA_021432655.1 Atractiella rhizophila
CGGCCACTGCGTGGAGCTCTTGCCGCTGGCAGCCACTGCGTGGGGCCTTGCCTTCGGCGAGCACATATAGACATGGGTTTTGGTATGAATCTATATGATTTCATTATAGGTCTACATGCATCCGATTGTGAAAATTCAAAACTTCTCTGTACACTATATTTTCTGTCCTCTTATTCTCTATCCCTTGCACTTGGTGTAAATAAACTCGAAGATTCTTAGCGTTCGAAACTCTAGAAAGTCCTACGTAAAGTTGTCCATGCGCAAAAACTGGTGTGTCCAAATACAATCCAACAGTCTCCACCGACTGGCCTTGTGACTTGTTGATGGTGAGACAGAAAGCCAATTTGACAGGGAATTGAAACCGCTGTAAGGTAAACGGGAATGAATTGGAGACCTTGCTATCCAATGCAATGCGTGGGATGAGGACTGAGGTGCCTGTGAATCCGCCTGTAATGATGGTAGCCTCAATGACACGGGAGAGCAGCTGGGTGATGATCAACCGTGTACCGTTACAGAGCCCAGCTGAAGGATTGAGGTTCGTATTAGAATGATAGGGGCTCCAACTTTGAGATGAAGACGATGAAGAGGGAGACTCATCATATTGAGAGTATTGAGGTATTCAACTGTGAAGCCTTGTTGAATGTTCTCACTGTCCTCCATCAATCGGTCAGCACTAAGGTAGATACGTTCCTGTCGGGAGACAAATTGTCGAATAAGCTGATCATTTATCATGTCAACATAAACATTCCGGGCCGTAAGGACCATGCGCTCTTGAAAGTATTGCCTCAACTTGACTGGATTGACATCTTGCGTTATGGTGCTCAGTCCTACTAACAGTACTTTAGGGTTCAACCCTGCCTCTTTCAGGAATGAGATCCAGGCTGAATCCTTGCCTCCTGGCTGCCTAGGGTACAACCCTCCTTCTGTGAGGAACAAGATCCTGGCTACATCCTTGCCTCTTAGGCACCCAGGGTACAACCCTGACGCTGTCGGAAACAGAATCCCACCTACATCCTTGCCTCCTCGCCGCCTAGGGTACAACCGTGCCTGTGTCAGGACACGATTCTGCCTACTTCCTTGCCTCCTCGCTGCCTAGGGTACAACCCTGCCTGTGTCACAAACAGGATCCTGGTTATATCCTTGCCCTTCCATGCCGCTCAGGTTCTAAGCCTGCCTCTGCCAGGAACAGGATCCTGGCTATATCCTTGCCTCCTAGGCACCAAAGGTGCGACCCTGCCCCAATAAAAACAGCATCATTACGAAAATGTTGGCTCTTAGTCAACCAGGGTACAACCCTGCCATAGATAGGAATAACAATCCAGTCAAAATGTCATGTACATATAAACACTCGCAGGCACAGGCAATGTCCTCTCTAAGACACATCTTAAAACACTTATCCATTGAAATCCTCGCTTCATTGGACAACTCTGGTTCATATTTGGCATATATCTCCAATTAAACAAAGTACATTCAAAGTTGCAAAATTAATTTATAACAGTTTAGGAAGGTGTTCTCTATACGTTATTACGATAAGTGCAATTTTGGCAAAACTGCGCCAGATTGATTGGTTATCGACATCAGGTAGAGAGGCGTCTGAGGAGTGCCATTTTGTTGAAACTGGCCCATGTTGATAGGTTATCGACACCTTGTGTAGAGGGGTCTGAGTTGTGCAATTTTGTTAAAAACGTCCCCATTCGATAGGTTATCGACACAGGTGTAGAGGGGGTCACTGCAGGGAAATTTCGCTCAAAATGTCTCCATTCAATAGATGATCGACACAGGTGTAGAGGGGGTGCGGAAAGTGCAATTTCGCTCCAAACGTCCTAATCTCTAGCTCATCACCAAAGGTACTAATGAGGATGTGGAGACAAAGTTCATATATACATGCAATTTCCATATGAATGATATATCACTCCCACAGAGGTGCTCTAGCTCCATATGCTTCACCTGAAAAATATTCCTGCAAACCACCTTCATCATTGCATGTTTTACAATCTCGCTCACACTTATGTTACAATTACTAGAAGATGTAAAAATTACAAAGGGTTTAGAGTAGCGTAACATGCGCCTGTCTTCCTGTAAAATGTTTCAGCAATGATCTTGTTTATTGGCACTAAAACCATTATTGATCTGTTTATCGTCATATTTGACCATAATGATTCAAACAAGCTCTTTAATAGGTCACATTTGTTAAATCATTCATAACACATTTTCATTTTAATGGTATTACTATTTTCAATGGCTCCATCATCTTGATCATTGGTCATACATTCAAGTTTGTGTATACACCAAATTGATTCTACACAATTCAGCCCCTTGTTTGCTCAAGCATACATCCAATACATGCACTACTTTCAGCAGGGTATCGATCTATCCATGTCTGTAGCCCCTGTTAAGCGGCTGCCTGGCTGAGTTTATGAAACTTTGGTTCTCAGACCCCTCTATACATGGTGTCGATAACCTATCGACATGGGACGCATTCAACAAAATTGTACTCATGAGACCCCTCTATACCTGGTATCGATAACCTATCAACATGGGACACATTCAATAAAATTGCGCGACTCAGACCCCTCTACACAAGGTGTCGATAACCTATCGACATGGGACACTTTCAACAAAATTGTACTCATGAGACCCGCTATACCTGGTATCGATAACCTATCAACATGGGACACATTTAACAAAATTGTACTCATGAGACCTCTACACGAGGTGTCGATAACCTATCGACATGGGACAGATTCAACAAAATGGCACTCATGAGACCCCTCTACACCTGGTATCGATAACCTATCAACATGGGACACATTTAACAAAATTGTACTCATGAGACCTCTACACAAGCTGTCGATAACCTATCAACATGGGCCAGTTTCAACAAAATGGCACTCCTCAGACGCCTCTCTACCTGATGTCGATAACCAATCAATCTGGCGCAGTTTTGCCAAAATTGCACTTATCGTAATAACGTATAGAGAACACCTTCCTAAACTGTTATAAATTAATTTTGCAACTTTGAATGTACTTTGTTTAATTGGAGATATATGCCAAATATGAACCAGAGCTGTCCAATGAAGCGAGGATTGCAATGGATAAGTGTTTTAAGATGTGTCTTAGAGAGGACATTGCCTGTGCCTGCGAGTGTTTATATGTACATGACATTTTGACTGGATTGTTATTCCTATCTATGGCAGGGTTGTACCCTGGTTGACTAAGAGCCAACATTTTCGTAATGATGCTGTTTTTATTGGGGCAGGGTCGCACCTTTGGTGCCTAGGAGGCAAGGATATAGCCAGGATCCTGTTCCTGGCAGAGGCAGGCTTAGAACCTGAGCGGCATGGAAGGGCAAGGATATAACCAGGATCCTGTTTGTGACACAGGCAGGGTGGTACCCTAGGCAGCGAGGAGGCAAGGAAGTAGGCAGGATCCTGTTCCCGACAGCGTCAGAGTTGTACCCTGGGTGCCTAAGAGGCAAGGATGTAGCCAGGATCTTGTTCCTCACAGAGGGAGGGTTGTACCCTAGGCAGCCAGGAGGCAAGGATTCAGCCTGGATCTCATTCCTGAAAGAGGCAGGGTTGAATCCTAAAGGACTGTTAGTAGACCCATAATAGCTATTTCGCAACAGGGGGTAGGTCACAGCCAGTCGCTAACCCGAAGTGGTTATAACCAACCTGGAGAGCACTTCACAAGTTGTGGCCCATTGCTGATCCAAAATGTCAATTTGGTGACTGCAGTTGAACTTCACAGGTTGCAGCCTGTTGCTGATCTGAAATTGCTAATTTGCTACTGGAGGTGCACTTCGCAGGTTGCAGCCAGCAGGCCAACCGAAGTGACCATTTCGCGACTGGAGGGTTTACTGTCCCACGAGTGTGCTCTCTCGCGTTTGCAGTCTCGCGAGTTTGCAACCTAGCGTTTAGGTTCACCTCGCGAGTTTGCTGTCTCGTGAGTTTGTTGTCCTGCAAGTTTGCTCTCTCGCACATCTGCTTTCTTGCAAGCCTGCTCCCTCTCAACTACAGAGGCCCTTCGCAGGTTGCAACCCATTGCTGAACCAAACTTGACCTTTCGTGACTAGAAGGCACTTCACATGCCAGCCAGTGACCTGAAGTGCCCACTTCGTGACTGGTAGCGAACTGGGCCCCCTCGCAATGAACCTCGCATGTTTGAGCGAGTTCGCTTCGGGGCTGATCCCACCTCGCGAACCATTTTGGCTGTCGCGTCCCAGCTGACGGGACTCAACGGTGTGTTCCGTCCCGTCAGGTTAGTTCCGTCAGTCAGAGCCTCGCAACTGGGCTGACGGGACTCACTGGCCCTGACCCTAACTCCGTTCCCCAGCCAACTTTGACTGACGGAATAGTTCCGTCGCGAAGGAATAGTAGTAGGTGCGTTAGCAGCATCTGTGAACCGGTCGCACTGAGAAGTATATCTGGTTTGTAAAATAAACGTACGAATTGGTCCCAGGCAACATTCACTTTAGGGAAACTGGAAGGATTGGGACATAGGATCATTCAGGACAAGGAACACCGTTCGGCCTAGATGCGAGTCAGATCAAGTATGCTAATACAGAGCACAGAGACGACACCTACCTAACTCGAAAAGGGCCTAAAGAATGTCCAGGTTGAAGCTCTAATGTCCCTCTCTGCGTTGGCATCTTGGTTTGGCGAGTCACTTGATATGCATGGGCGGAATTCGCCGTCGTGTTCGTGCCGGCGTTGAGCAGCTTCACCATGTTTTCTCCTGCGGCTTTTCTTCCATTTCTGCAACTCCCCATCTACTATCTCGAAATGTGCCTGTTGAGCTTTCTAAGCGAAGGGTTAGCGGTAAACAACTGTTCATGGTGGTACAACTCAGGAGGAGGAAGGAACGATCTGAAGGAATACTCTTGTGAGCCGCTCTTTCTGTAACGGGATTGTGAGGGGTCGTTGAAAAGAGTTCTTCTATGCGATTTGTTCATGTACCTCATTGTTGAGTTTTAAAAGCACAGTGGCTTGCAACTTTGAAATCCGAGGCCTGCAAATACATCTGTATCTGCTCGTCAATCCGCTGTGGCAGACCTAAAACTCTATTGATGACTTGCATTGCATGCTGCTACGGTGCTCACCATTGGGAATTTTAGAACACTCACTGCAGAACTTAGGCGTTCAAGTTCCATCTTGCTCCGTCAGGCAGAGCGAAACGAACTTAATAGTCAATATGTTTATCATCTCCACCTTCTGATAGTACAAAAGTGCCACCGGAATCACCAGCCAATTCCTTTCCCCACATCTTTGCTTCACGGGTCTGTTCACTAGTCCATTGTCCGAAGAAGAGAATAAGTTTGAACTTGGCAAAGAACCGAGGATCCGGCATCACCATTAGTACATTTTTGCTACTAAGGAACTTGACATTACAAGTTTACTTGTCTGTATAGTAGTCAGGTGGGATGAATCTATGAGTGTCGATGCAGAACAATCACACCAAACTCGGTCCAGTCATGCTACGCTTCCCCAGTCCTTCTCATGAGTAGGTAATTGAGGCTAACCAGCCATTATTTCCAACTGTGTAATCATACGGTACAAACGAGTGGGTCAACCGTCCAGTCAACCAAAAGTCTACCGTGAGCACGAAAAAGGAGGTGGGACAAAATGGAGGACAACCGAGTCTCTGTCTGCTGCTTTCGAGGCCACCAAGTCCTCTGCATCGGCTTTTCAGATCACTTCTCGGCCCGCTCTGCAGCTTTGTTTTCAATCCACGGCAATGGTGCGGTCAGAAGCAGTCAAGTCGTCGCGTTCGCGTTCTTAGATGCTTGGATTATATTACTTCCAGAATCCGTATGTTCTGGTTTCCCCATACGAACGCTTATAAAAGGGCAATACACCCTTCGTCTGTCCCCTTTTTTCCCCTTTTTCTCAGCCAAATCCAGCTGTCGGAAAGGCATACTGCCCTTACTTACCCTATCACTGAGACGAGCCGCTGATCAGAACAGATTTCGAATGCAGGTGAGTGACAGTCACGTTTTTTCGGCGTGCGCCGTGAGGATGAGCGAGGTGGCCTAGGGGATGAAACTGATTTGCCATCCCTTGGTTGGGACACAGGATGCAGCTCCTCTTTTTCCTCCTAGCACATCTACTCACCCAGGTTCTCGCTCAGTATCCAACACCAACACCCAGTGCGTTTTCCTTTCTGTCTCACACCCCTATTGCTAAGACCCTTCTTTTCTGGTCTTTGTTTCGTGAATTTTCTTACTGATCCAAATCTGCACATTGGGACACATTCAGCATCTGCACCAGTATCACCTTTACCATTTTGGACCGCCATCGATCACGTAGGATGGACACGATTTGAACGAAAGGTGTTGGGTCACGGTAAGTCTTTCATTTCAATTCCATCTGATTCCTCCCTTCCAACTTTCTCTTACTGATTCGCTTTGTGACATAGCTATTCTCGGCGGCCTCACTTTCACCGTGTTCTCTCCCACCGCTATCCTAATTGCACGTTGGTTTCGCGGCCGTCGCTGGTTCCCCTTCCACGCCTCCCTCCAGACTCTCACCTTGTGCACCACTCTCACTGGATTCATTCTCATCAATTTTGCCGTATACGAGAAGGTGCATTTTTACGAGACCTGGAACTATGGACCCCACCACCGGATGGGCATCTTCGTTTTTGGTTTCGTCATGATCCAATTCTTCCTCGGTGGTGCCGCGTACATGTTCTTGAAGCCCATCACGGAAAGATATAGGAAGATCGTGAACTGGTGCCATATGGTACTTGGGATCACCATCAGCATATTGGGATACATTCAAGGTTCTTTTTTCCCCTCCCTTCTTCGTCATTCATTGATCTAAACGATCCAGTCTACTTCGGCTTTCACCATTGGGAGAATCTCCCGAACCCACGCGAATCTAAGCACGTTCCCACCGCCGTCCGCGTCATCTACTGGCTTCTCGTCGCCACCGAGATCATTGTGTACTTCTTGGGAGTTTGGAGGGATAGGAGAAACTATTTTCAACTCCCTGTGCAAGAGGGAAACAGCAGAGGACACCTCAATCCGCCAAATTCGTCCGATAAGGAGAGCTTCGACGCCAAGAGACCAACGACTGCTACCCCGCTCAAGCAACCCAACCCTGACGCTGGCTCTCCATCAGCGTTCCCCTCCGTCACGGAACACGCCAGTAGCGCCCCTTATAGAGCGACGCGTTCAGATACTTCGAGTGTCCCGCGCTTCAACATGGTTCCAGAGCTTCAGAGTACAAGTCCGCGCCCTCCGACTGGAATGAGTGTCAACAATCCGCACTTCCCAGATACCTATAGCCAGTGGGATCATGCCCCTCAATCCTTCAGCTCGGTCGCTATTCCAGGGGCAAACTACGATCAAACGCAACCAGACACGTACAGCCTTTGGGCACATGGAGCAAGATAAGGAGGAGAATAAACTTTGGGAACGAAGACGTTCGTTAGTTGACGTTAATGTTTACCTTGGTCATTGATGAAGGAGTCTAGCAAATTGCCTTGTGAAGTAGTGTACATGCTGTTTCTGCCCAAATTCCTCGAAACTGCCGATTCCTACGCAGCATCACTTGTTTCGTTTCAGGAGCTGGCACATCCGCTGCTCGGTACTCAATATCCATTTACTTGTATTTGTAAAATTCTGCAGAATCGCTTGAATCCGGGTCCGCTTTCTTTTGGGCTTTCAGGCACAGTAACTTTATAGTCAAGCTAGTGCTGATCAGTACAATTCGATGCATAACACTACTTTAGGGTTCAACCCTGCCTCTTTCAGGAATGAGACCCAGGCTGAATCCTTGCCTCCTGGCTGCCCAGGGTACAACCCTACCTCTGTTAGGAACAAAGATCCTGGCTACATCCTTGCCTCTTAGGTACCCAGGGTATGACCCTGACGCTGTCGGGAACAGGATCCTGGCAATATCCTTGCCTCCTAGTCACCCAGGGTACGACCCTGCCTCCAATAAAAACAGCATCATCACGAAACTGTTGGCTCTTAGTCAACCAAGGTAGAACCCTGCCACAGATAGGAATAACAATCCAGTCAAAATGTCATGTACACATAAACACTCGCAGGCACAGGCAATGTCCTCTCTAAGACACATCTTAAATCACTTATCGATTGAAGTCCTTGCTTCATTGGACAGCTCTGGCTCATATTTGGCAGATATCTCCAACTAAACAAAGCGCATTCAAGGTTGCAAAATTAATTTATAACGGTTTAGACATGTGTTCTCTATACATTATTAACGATTAGTGCAATTTTGTCGAAACTCCGCCAGATCGATAGGTTATTGATAAAAGTCAAAGAGGGGTTTAAGGAGAGCAATTTTATTGAAACTGGCTCATGTCAATAGGTTATCGACATCAGGTAGAGAGTGGTCTGAGGGGTATGATTTTGTTGAAAGTGGTCCATGTCGATAGGTTTTCGACACCAGGTATAGAGGGGTCTACTACTATTCCTTTGCAACGGAACTGTTCCGTCGGTCAAATTGGCTGGGGAACGGAGTTAGGGTCAGGGCCAGGATGAGTCCTGTCAGCCCAGTCGCGAGGCTCTGACTGACAGAACTAACCTGACAGGACGGAGTGCACCATTGAGTCCCATCAGCACAGACGTGACAACCAAATTGTTTCACGAGGTTGGGATCAGTCCCGATGCGAACTCACTCAAACATGCGAGGAAGCAGACACGCGAGACTGAGAACTCACAAGAGCAGCCAACTTGCGAGACTGCAAACTCGTGAGGCGCCAACAAACTCACGAGAAAGCAGACATGTGAGACTGCAAACTCGTGAGAGAGCAAACTCATGAGACTGCAAACTTGTGAGATAGCCAACTCGTGAGACTGCAAACTCGCAAGATGGCCAACTTGCGAGACAGCGAACTTGATAGGATATTGCTGGAGCAGTCTTGATTCGCTCCAGCAGTCCTGGCTTCGCTGGAGTGAACTGCACCCCGCCTGAGCGAGCAGGAGTTCGTCCAAGCAAGCCAGGCTTTGCTTGAGCGAACTGACTTTGCCCAAGCAAGCCTGGCTTTGCAGGAGCGAAGTGCATTTCGCCTGAGCGAGTCTGGCTTCGCTGGAGTGAGCTGGGGTCAGCTGGAGTGAACTGCACTTCCCTGGAGCGAGCCAGACTTAGCTGAAGCGAACTGACTTCTTCCTAGCAAGTCTCACTTTGTTAGAGCGAAATGCACTTTGCCCAGACGAGCCAAGCCTAGCTGGAGCGAACTGACTTCTCCCCAGCGTGTCTGGCTTTGCTGAAGCAAACGGGAGTTAGCTGCAGCAGTCTCGCTTCGCTTCAGCAGTCCTGGCTTCACTGAAGCGAGCAGGAGGTTGCGTAACTGAGACTGCCTTCGTATCTGCACTCCCAGTTTTGTTGAAGCGAGCAGGAGATCACTACAGCAGCCTCACCTCGCTTCAGCAGTCCCAGGCTTGCCCAAGCGAACCTGATGTCCTTGAAGCAAGGACCACTTCGCATCAGCAGTCCCTGGCTAACAGGAGCAAAGCAGGTCCTATGAAGCGGAGGTTGGGATCAGCCCCGACATGAACTCGCTCAAACATGCGAGGTTCATCGTAAGGGTGCCAAGTTCGCTAGGAGTCGCGAAGTGGGCACTTCAAGTCGTCCGCCAGGTGCGAGTGCACCTCCCGTCGCAAAATAACAATTTCAGATCAGGAACAGGCTGCAACCTGCGAAGTTCAATTGCAGTAACGAAATGACCATTTCCAAAGTGCCCTCCAATCGCAAAATACCATTTCGAGTGAGTGGCTGGCTTTGAACTACGAAGTGCACCCCCAATCGCGAAATAACCATTTCGGATCAGCAACTGGCTACAACCTGCAAAGTATGCCTCTAGTTGCAAAATAGCCAGTTGGCACTAGCAGTGGGCTGCAACTGACCTCCAGTCACGAAATAAGCACTTTGGATCAGCAACAGGCCACAACTTGCAAAATGCCCTCCAGGTGCGAAATTACCACTTCGGGTGTGCAGCTGATTGTGACCTGCAAAGTGTACCTTTGTTGTGAAATAACTATTATGCGTCTGCAACATGCAAAATTCACCCATTTCACAAAAGAATCACTTTTGTGCAGGAACTAGCTATAACATGGCCATGACCCCAACTCTGTTCCACAGCCTAATTTGACTGATGGAACAGTTCCGTCATGAAGGAATAGTAGTAGAGGCGGGGTTGTACTTGGGCAACTAGAAGGTAAAGATTCAGCCAGGATCCTGTTCCTGACAGAGGTGGGGTTGTACCCTAGGCAGCAAGGAGGCAAGGGTGTCGGCAGGGTCCTGTTCCCAACAGCATCAGGGTCATACCCTGGGTGCCTAAGAGGCAAGGGTGTAGCCAGGATCTTGTTCCTGGCGGAGGCAGGGTTGTACCCTGGGCAGCCAGAAGGTAAAGATTCAGCCAGGATCCTGTTCCTGACACAGGCAGGGTTGTACCTTGGGCAGCCAGGAGGCAAGGATTCAGCCAGGGTCGTGTTCCTGGCAGAGGCAGGGTTGAACCCCAAAGCACTGTTAGTAGCTTCCTCTCGATTGAGATCAGATGCACACACCTCAGCCAGATCCCAGCTTGGTATCTTCAGCATATGCCTTCTCCCACCATCCTGCCTTGTGCCGCTTGGAGTTCTATATCAATTGAGGAGATCCGTCACTTCCCTGGGATCGAAAGGGACTATGAGGTTGTTCTTGGGACTACTGGGGGATGGAGACCATTTTCTTGCTTGAGGAGTGGACGAGAGAGAAGGGGCCGTGATGGATGGGTGAGAGCAACGATCCCTTGGGGCCGGAAATGCAAACTCGGAAAGAGAAACAGTTGCAGCATTACCCTGCAGCTGCTGGACAGC
>MU271952.1:0-14687 GCA_021432655.1 Atractiella rhizophila
ACCTTTAGAGCTGGAACAAACTGGCCAGTCAACAACAGGCTCCCTCAACGGCCTCAACGAGCTCAACGGCCCCAACGACCTCTGTTCTCGCAACGCAATCTTCCGGACCGAATCCCTCTTCCCCAAGACCCACGTTGCATCATCAATCGTTTCCTCATCCTGCCAAGTGATGTTGCTGTTGGCACTATGGATCCCGCTGTGATTTAGGATAGAGATTACTATGGCATGGGAGTATTGGGCAATGATATATTTGATTGCAGAGAATGAGCTCTACCTGAAATGTATACATTACTCCCACTTTCATCCACGGATCCCAAAAGAGTCCCAAAAGCGCCTTTAGCTGCACATTGCAACTGAGTAGACTCATCACACCAGAAATCCCAAAACCTCCAGGACAGGTCCAAAAAGTCTACGTGATGGGACAATTTGGGAAGGTTCCCAAAACCGTCCCAAACTGTCCCAAGTCCCCAAACCGAACTTGACAGGGGTTTATTACCTCAAGTTCCGAGTGGCTGAGATTGATCATATCCTGAGCGTTAAACAACGCTTTCATTCACATTCCTTTGAAACGAAAAAATACAAGAACGTAACAGTTTGAAGGCGAAATCTAGACACTCTCAAGCATGCAAGATACGCAAAAGGTAACGTACAATACCACAAAGAAATCGGAGGCAATCACACAAGACTTACATCTGACAAGATTTCTCAAGAATCACCTTCGGAAACAGAACCGTCTAATGCAGTCAGAGTCTGATGAACGGAAGATCTTCAAGTTCAACGTCACGATGTTACAGTAGGTGCCCAAGTTGCGCTCTCAGCTCAATATTGAACGTTACGTTCTGATCAATTGAACAAGGATTCGGACACAATCGAATTCGCGGCGGTCGGTCCACAATCATCACGGCACACTTGAAGGAAGGCGGATAATCAGGGACCGTTTCTTCTTCATCCTCGTCATCCGGCTCACACTGGAGCTGTGCTCACCAATCCCTCACCGGGGAGGAGACCGAAGGCTTATAAAAGGATACCTCTTCCTCCACAATTCAAATCCCATCCGAATTCGCGCGAATGTCGAACACTTCCACTTGAAGCAAGGAAAAAGGGATACGCTGGATGATAGGGTCAAAAGCTAATAATTACCACAACCGGCGGACGCGAAGCATTCATACATCCATCCACAACCATCCCAGTCCACCAGTCATGCTTCACAGAGAAGAAACGAGAACAAGGCTGGAAGGGGGGACGTATGTAGCGAATCGCAACCTCGAAAGACTTGAGAGAAGAATACGAGATAGAGAAGAATCATTAGAACGATTAGACGCTATAAATTACTCGACCCTTGAATAGAAGAAAGTTAGACGGAAAGAGGCAAGTTAGAAAGAAGGGTAGTCTAGTCTGAAAGGCTGATGAAGACTTGATTTGCTGAAGCTGAAGATTGGAAGAATTCAAGAAACTTGAAAGCTATTGAAATCGAGACCGGACACTGATTGAGTTGTGGGTCGTAACGCAGTTTGACAATTGATTGATAGTTCGAGAAGTCGTTAGGCAGGCAGACAGGTTATCGAAGACGTCCCATGGCGAGAGCAACAGTCTAAGCGGAAGCAGCGACCGGCTCCGGTTTCTTCTCCTCTGCGGCGACAGGGGCCTCCTCAGTCTTTGCAGGTTCCTCAGTCTAGAAAGACCAAATAATTAATGGACACTGCCAGTAACAAACGAGAAGTAACTAACCGCGGCAGGGGTCTCCTCAACCTTCGTCTCCGGAACATCGACGTCGAGCTTAGGAGCCTCATCCGTCTTCACCTCCTCAGTCTTGGCCTCTTCAGTCTTCGCAGACTCAGCAGGGGCCTTGTCCTTCTTTCCACTACGATGGATCAACACACGGATTAGCATTCGAAGACAAGAGGAACAGAGCAGGGATACCAACCCGAACAAACCACCAAACCTGGCGCTCAGCCTCCTGGAAACCTTGGAAGCTTCCTTAACAGGCTTCTTATCCTCCTTCTTTGCCTTCTCGTCGAACTTGACCTTGTCGTTGTCCTCGGCGGCGGCAGGAGTCTCCTCAGCCTGGATCATGAAAACCATCAATATCGTACTGACGAGGGGAATAGGTACAAACCTTAGCCTCCTCTTTGGCGGGCTCCTCAAGACCGGCAGCGGTGGTTCCAGCGGGCTAAGAAACAGGAGCGTCAATGCAAGCATACACTAAGGCGACAGATAAACGAACCTCCTCAACGGCAGCCTTGGCAGCCTCAGCAGCGGGGCTCAGCTCCTCAGCCTTCGTCTCCTCGACGAGGGCTTTGTGCTCGGGATCAGCAGCAGCAGCGGCAGCCTATCCAGGCATCGAGCCAAGATCAGCCATATGTGGGCGAAATGGAAGACGTCCTACCTCCTCAGCCTCCTTCGTATCCTCAGCCTTAGTCTCCTCCTTCACAGCCTTCTTTTCCTTGGGCTCCTTCGGGGCCTTCTCCTTCTTCTCGAAGATGTTCTTGACTCTATTAACCAACCCAGTCAATACACCAACCGTCATCGAAGAAACAAAGACAAGGGAGATAGGGAACGGAGACTGACTTGTCCAAGAATCCGGCCTTAGGCTTCTTCTCAGCCTTCTTCTCGTCTTTCTTCTCCTCAGCCTTCTCCTCAGTGGCGGCGGCGGCGGGAGCCTCCTCCTCAGCCTTGGTCTCCTCCTTCGGAGCCTCCTCAGCAGCGACAGGAGCGGCAGCGGGGGTCTCCTCGACCTTATCAGCAGCAGCAGGCTCTTCCGCCTTCACAGGTTCTTCAACCTATTGTCAACAAGACATCGCCATCATCATCACCATCGGTCCCAGAGATCAAAGCTGAAAAGAGATGCGAACCTTAGCTTCCTCCTTCGCCTCCTCAGCGGCAGCAGGGACGGGTTCAGAGGGAACGGCGGGGGTCTGTTTCTTAGAAAAAAATTTAGAAATCCTATTCGGCTTCTTCTCCTTCAACGGAGTCCTCTTCTCTTCCTTCTTCTCATCCTCCACAACCGCAGTCTCCTTCACCTCCTCCGCACCCTCAACAGCTTTAGGGGCTTCATCGGTTGTGTTCTCGGCATCGGCAGTGGCAGGCACCTCCTCAGCAGGTACCTTCTCGACGGCAGGGGCAGCGGTAACGGCAGCAGCGTCAGACATTGTTGATGGTTATCGAAAGGCTTGAATCGAAGGGAAAACTCGAAAGGGTGTTGATGTGATGCGTTGATAAGGGTATTGATGATGCGTTTGATACAGCGATAAGGATATACAAGCAGTTTCTTTCGACCCAAAAAGAGATTCAAGGAGGGGGATGTAAAACGAGAGTGTGTGTCTGGCGACTATTGACCAATAAGGGGAAAGGGGGCCTCCAAGTGGGTCTGCCCTTTTATACAGAAATAAGAGTATGCAGGGGCGAAATTATGCGACGTTCTAAAACTTCTAGATTCGAACCTTAACTCTAGTTCCTCACGCTGAAACGCAATCTGCCTCCTTTCCAACGCATCGGATTCCAATCTCGCATCTTTTGTTGAAAGGTAACAAAGAATGACGACAGGAATTAACAACCAGGGCGCATTGTGCCTTCCTTCCTTGCTCCCTCTGCCTCACAACAATGCTCGATTTGAGAAGAGATGTGGCGAGGAGATCAACGAAGGAAAATGGAGTCGGTGTGGAAGCGGAAATCCACGCGTTCCAAAGCTCTAGGTTGTCAATCGCTTGTACGCTTCACGCTGGTGGCGACAGATGGTGCAAGTCACGGTGAACACTGAAAAACAAACGCCATGCTCCTCCTCTTATCTCTACTCAGCATGCTCATCATGATACTTGCTGCGATTGCTGACAAAACTCCTTTCATCATGTCACAATGAAATCTCATCAAACGCCTTTATGACGATACAACTAATCTTTGAAGGCAAACCCATTTGTGAACTGACCAAATCAATCGAGACGTGCCACATAAGCTGGAGCCTTGATTCTCATCAGGAGAAACAATTGACATAACTGCGCAAGGTCCAAATCATAGCTCGCACTCGAGCTCTGCAAACAAAGAAATGAAGTCGACAGATAGGAAAAGATGGAAAGAAAGTTATGCATACTGCAGCCGCTACCGTCACCGTCACCTTACGAGAATCACCTAACGAGAAAGAGAGAGTCACTCAACCCCACTGACACCATCTCAGCCAACGCCACCGCTCATTCTCATGAAGGAAAGAAGAAAACAAGGATCCAGAACGAGATGAAAAGCGACGCACCTCCTCCTGAGTCTTAACCTCTCCCTCCTCCTTCTTCTCCTCGCCCTTCACCTCCTCAGCCGCGGGAGGGACGACGGTCTCTTCGGGGACGACAGGACCGGGAGTGGGATCGACGGTCTTGGTCTGTTCGACGGCTTGGGGTTCGACGGAGGCCATTTCTTCTGTTCCAGTGGCCCGAGTTGCGTCGACGTCGCGGTCGGTGGCGGGAGAAGGTGTGGGGGATGAAGGACGCGACCGTAGGAGAGCGAGCATTGTCGTTGTGAGTAGCAATTCAGATAGATTTGAAAGTCGAAAGTCAACGAATAAGATCAGTATCAAGTAATATCGGTTGCTTAGAGAATGGCTAGAAACTCGAAAGAAAGAAAGAAAACCTTGGTGGATTCTGGGGGCCCTTTGTAACAGGCCAGTGCCTTTATATACCCAGAGCGACAGAAATCAATTGGATGAGAATAAAGCGATTGAATAGGGGCTTTCGCGCTACACATCCTCCCGCTCAGACGTGGCATGGGAACTCCCATTCTCTCATTCACGGGATCAATTCGCTGAGAATAGGGGTCATGTCGCTCACTCGCACCCAAACTCCCCAAAATCCACAAACTGCCAAAAGAACTCAGAAGCAGAAACTAACCTGGTAGTGGATAGTAGTAGTTAGTAGATAGTAAGGGTATAGACGTTAGATACTTCGTGCGGATGTCGTTGGTGCGAGTTGGACGATAAGGACCTTGTCTTGTGACTAGTTGCATGCCCTAACCCTACTGGTTCTAATTTCCAAAACACGATCGATTTCGATCAGGCGCGTAAAGGATTTTGGAGCGCCTGCAGCTTTAGGCACCTGTGGGTTGGAGAGCTGTATGAAAACGGCGAATTCCAACAGCCTTTTAGACGCAAAGAAATAATCTGAGAGGTTGCTTCATCACGAAATTGTGCGCGCTTTGAAATCTCTCTCGCGCTGTCAATCGAGTCTAGCCCGTGTTTCTGGTTTCTGGGATAGCTTCATCGCCTTGGATTTTACGAGTTTGTGAAGTGTATCTCCTGAGCTGTTGATACACATTGCTGTTCTGCTATTATTTAGCTGTTTCAAAGGACTTGAAATGGGCCTCCTTGTTCTGGACAAAGCAGCCGTGGAGACGATCGAGTCTGGTCTCGAAACCACTGATGTCGTACGCTGTCCTCCTTCCAAATCAAATTGTTGCATCTCTCTTATACCCATACCCATCACCACAGTTGGACACCATAACCGATGCCCTCTGTCTCTTCTCCTCTCCCCCAACCCCAACGTCGATCGAAGTGCCGCACCGTCTTGCACTCTCCCTCTCCTCCCACAAATCACTCATCATGCCCTCCCGCGCCGTCCTTCCAGAGTCTCCTCCTCTCTCCACCATCAAGATCGTCTCCGTCCCACACTCCGGATCTGCTGCCGATGGATTACCTGCCACAGTGTTGGCTATGGATGAAACGACTGGTTTGGTTCGAGCCATTATCAATGGTGGTTCCCTTACAGCACTTCGCACCGCGTTCGTCTCCTTCATCCATATTTCAAACAATAAGGTTAACATGGTGTGTGATACAGTGCAGCCTCAGCAATCGCGACCCGACTCTCGCTCGAGAAATCAGACACAGAATGGGGTCTAGCCATCGACATGTCCATCATCGGCGCCGGGCTACAAGCGTACTACCATGCACTGCTGCTCTCACACACCATTCGACGGATCAAGGTGATCCACATCTACAACCGTTCTCTTCCGCGTCTCCAATCCCTCGTCACACTCCTCCGCCAACGGCTCGAGGACGTCTACATCGAGGGACACCTGTTAGAAGAATTGAAGAAGAAACCGAGGATGTTAGATGGAAGCAGGATCATTTGTACCTGCACTCCCTCTCTCGATCCCATCCTTACACCGGGAATCCTCGACCTTTCCTTCCGGTCTAAACCCCTACATATCAATCTCATCGGCTCCTACACACCGCAAATGAAAGAGATCCATCCGTCCCTTCTCCCACCTCGCATATTAGTCGACACGCGCGAAGGATGCCAAAAAGAGTTCGGGGAGTGGCTCTCGCTTTCTGAAGATGCCCGACCGGAGCTCGTCGAAGTGGGTGAGTGGATCAACGGGCTTCCAGACGAGGATGGAGCGGATGGAGGAGGAGGAGGGGAGGGTGAGGGAACGTGGGGAAAGGGCGACAGAGTGACGGTGTTTAAGAGTGTGGGTATGGGTGCGTTGGATACGGCGATCGCTGGGTTGGTACTTGAGGAAGCAGAGAGGAGGGCGGTGGGGAGGGAGGTGCCGTTCTGACCGTGTGTTGCCGTGAAAGGTCAGTTCAGAATGCCAGCGTTGTGCTGAAAGTAAAAGGGACTCGTTGTCAAAAGGAAGCATTGCTCCCTTTGGAGTCGAGTCGCAGAAATAAAGTGTTGTTTTGATTTAGTGTTTGTATCACGGCGCAACGTGATAGAACGAAGGTAAAACTTCGCAATTGTATTGTGTACTGTTATGATATGTATGCTTTTCAGCGAATCTAGAATCGACATATTCGCGAAACCGTTTTCAGCTTGTCTTATCGACTCTAAAGTAGGACTGGATTTCAATTCTGCGGTTTCCGCCTCAGATAAGCATTAGACATTAGGAAGGCATGGGGTCTGGATCCCAATGACTGAACCGTGTTGTGGTAGGAAGAGCATGTTTGCGACGCAGAACCAGGAGCGAGGAGAAAAGCCGAAACGGTCTGCAAGAACTTAACTCGAAGTTTCGAACGAGCAGTTGCCTGCATAGGTCAGGTATCGACCCTGGACTTTCTGGCAGGTCGTTACTAGCGAGACAACGTGGTAGATTCACTGATTGAGATTATTAGATTCGGCTCGCTGCTGCCATGTGCGACTGAGCGTAGGTGGTTCGAACATGTTTGGAGGCTGATTGACAATGCAAGGGCAATGGAATGATAGATATTGAACCAAATTAATCCGTTCTTAAATGCGCGAAAAGTCAGGAAGGGTACGGCCAGTCGATTTCTTTAGTTTGGTAAGGTATGTCACGGAAGAATAGGTGGAATTTATGCCGTCGACTTGATTCTTTATCTTTCGTTCTACACATTGGAATCATCCTGCCTCCGTTTTCTTCAGTCATTGCAGATACACTGGCTCTCTTCAGAAGTAGGCAAGTTTGGCACATTTCATTCAGAAAAGTAGTTCGATAATGAGCATATGAGCTCTTTAGTACGTCAAGGCAAGAAGTGCCTCCCGAATGGGTAGAGTCGGAGGCATTTCTTTTCCCCATGGCATTGCTTGTCGAAAGAGGTTGACCTTTATCGGTGACAATACTAAAGTAAGAAGTAGGAGGATTGCAACCAATTTAAAGGAATGCAGGAGAACTCAACAACTTCTTCTGCTCCCGCCGTAATAAGCTGCTGCATCTCATAGTCTAGATCTCATGATATCCTTCCAAAACCAACGACCTCCAAACAGGTTCCTTTCGTTTCGTGTTTCGTTGCTGTGAATTGTGATTGTCGACAGTCACGGGACCGTCACGGTCACCTCTCCGGCTGGTCAGGCAAGCTGAAGTTGGAAACGATAACGATCAACGACTCCTGCGACTCCAGCTGCAAGGCTCGCATTGGCTGAGTGCATTGGGCGATTAGAAGAATAGTACAGCGCAAGACTCCATGTAGCACCACGATTATAACATATTACCTCATCTACTCAGTAGGTGCTCATCTTATCAATCCAGCTGCAGCGAAACCAGGAGCTTGTGTCTTGGATTGCTTCTGCAAAGCGATGAACTAATCATATGCCGATAAGCAGATTCGAGAGCATTCCATACGTCGCAATCTAATCCGTAGCGGTGGAACCACAAGTCATCGCACCCATCGCACGTCTAAACCAAACACAGGAACAAGTCATGGCCTCCACTCCCTCCCGACCACCAGGGCCAGGACACCATCCCTACCCGTCCGGCATCTCCCTCAACACCTCCCTCGCCTCCTTCGACGACGGCGCCTCCCAGCGCTCCGCTTCACCACCCCCCAGCCCTGCATACACCACCACCCCTAGCGCAGCTCCAACGTCCAATCCGTTCTTCCCCGCCTCCCCGATCCAGAGAGCGCAGACGCAGCTGAGCAAGAGGAGCACCGCGATGGATGGTGTGGGTGGTGGCGCGGGTGCCACGGGAATGAAGAGAGCGGCGAGTGCAGCTGGAGCGAGGAAGGGAGAGAGAGGACGGTATGAGAAGATTGACCAAATCATTCAGGTGCGTCCATCCTATCATTTCGGGGGGAAGATACATCTTGGGTCGTATTACATTACATTACATTACATTACATAAATTGGTCACCTTATCGCTGTCGCTGTAGCTGTTGAATCAGCCATTTGAAGCTTACCGCTCTCCTGACTCGCAGGACTGTTGACTCGACAGAGCATTCACTGATGGCTCCTACAGCACTTCTACGCCAAAGTTACCCAAGTCGTTGCCCAATCACGCGTCTCACCGCTCGACTCTTCCACCACGACAACCGGCAGGAAAGCCTCGCGGATCGACAAATGGGTTCGCCGCTCTCTCATTGCGGGAGATGAAATGCATGATTGATGGATGGGTTTAACAGTTCAGTCTCGAGATTGAGGACTCGGATTTCTTCAAGGACGACCTCCGGACGTGGAGGAACATGTCCTCCATCCTTGGTCTCTCCTCCTCCGCTTCCTCGAGCAACAACATCGCCGGACCCTCGTCGCCGCGTGTCACTTCTACATTAGAGGTTCCCGACCTCGTCCTTGAAATCCTCGTCGAAGCAGTCAACATGACGCACCAACAAGCGCTCGTCCTCACGGATCAAAAGGGGCATCGAACAAAAGTAGACGACGCCCCCAACCTCAATGCGGACGTCTCACCAACCACTCCCCTCCCAATAAACCGAAAGAAGACCCGCGTCGTCCTAGAAAGATGGCGACTGAGTTTCGAACCGTCGATCCCGAATCCGCCGCCGGAGCTTCCTCTCGTGTACAAGAAGTGTATCATCCTCTTTAGGACCCTTTATACCCTCCTCAGAACCTTGCCTTCTTGGTCCCTCTTCCGTAGACTCTCTAGACGCTCGGGAATCCGAATATCCAGTCGACTGGTCGATTCTCGTTCCCCCGAACCCCTCTCCACGGACGAGGTCCCACTTGAAGCTTCGATATTACCGGAAGAAGAAAGGAGCGGACCCTCAGAGACATTCGAGTTCGGATCCATCCTCACCCCTCTCGGTGCCCTCACTTTACAATGCAGCTATCGTTTGAACGTCGACTTTGCAGTCGAAGACCTGGATGCGATCGCCACGTCCAGATTCATAGAAGAGGACATGTTTAAGCCGACCGTTGCCAGGTTCCGACAGGCTGGTTCGTTGCCGACGGGCAAGAGTCCGCCGATTGAGAAGGAGAGGGAGAAGAAGCAGACTTACGGCTCGCTTTCTTCTCGACACCTCTTGGCCAATGCTAGAGACTCGTCCCAGCCGTCGACCTCGCCAACTGAGATTCAGCGTCCGAGCGCTCCTGCACCCCTGCAGCGACCGCCAATACCTGTCCCACTCATGGACAAGTCTAAACCGCTGGGAGTCACTCCTCCTGGAAGCATAAGTTCAGGATCGAATCGCTACGGAAGCTATGGAGACGTCGAACCAGCTTTTGTAGCTTCACGAACGCGAACACAAAGCTTGGGGCTAGGGAGCAGCGGTCGGGTTCATCGTTTCTCATCCCTTCAATCCTTCCCTCTGACCTAAATCTTCTGTCTAGGACGCAGTCGCGCCCCTTCCGTTGCGCCAACGTCAGACGTCGACTTCAGGGGGACGAATGAACGCGGTCGGGTCCCCATCTACGTCCGCTAACTCCCCCCTCTTCCGTCCCGGCTCCTTCATCGGCGCTCGACACTCCAGTTCCGCATCTCCAGGCTCTGCTTCCCCATCCACCACCTCCTCCGTCAACCGTCCCATCTCGTCCCTCTTCCCACAACCAGCCCGTGCAGGCTCCGTCCCCTCCCCGCGTCCCATTGCTGGGTCCGTCCCTGGACGAAGGTACTCGAGCGGAAAGTATGCGCAGAGCTATGGCCAAGGATCGTCTCTCGGCTCCAACGAGCCTTTCCCAACAGACAACTCTCCGTCACGATCGAGTTGGGACGCCGGACAAGCGGCTGAAGGAAGCTCGACCACTTCGGTCGGGAGCAACCTCCCGCTGCCACTGCCAGTCACGGACGCGGACGACATCAACTCGTTCCTGAGCCTGATCGACTCGAGACCGCAGTTGATGGCGAAGAGCGCGAGGAGGAGCAGGGTCATTTCGAAGAGTCAGGCGGACGAAGCGTTGCGCAGGATTCAGGGGAATATGATCTCTTCTCTCTCGGCTGATCAGGGCTTTGCCGCTGCCGCTTCTGTACCCGTTGCTGGTCCTTCTAGGAGGAGTAAGCTGTCAATGGAAGGTGGGAGGGCGGAGGTGGTGGTTGAGGAGGAGGAAGATGCGGAGCGAGAGAGAGAGCGGGAGAGGGAGCGGACGAACAGTCCAGAGTCGCCCAGGTTTCGGAGTCGTCCTGTGACGCTTTCGTCGAGGAATAATAGCTTCTCGTCCATGCGAGGGACGCCGTTTCCTTCGTATGGCAGCTCGAACAGTCTCAGACGGTTAGCGGGTGGCGAAGGAGGATCGAGCTCAATAGAAGACGGACCGATTGGACGTCTCGAGCTTAGGGACGAGTTTGATGCGACGGGGAGCGGAGATGAGAGCGATAGGAGTAGGAGGTGGAACTTGAGACGGCCTTCGGGCCTTTGATTATTCATTATCGTGACTGTACCCTTTGACTTTCAATATGGATCCTCGTAGCTGCATAACACCTTTCATCATATCATTTCAACTCATTAGTCTCCATTGACCCCTTCTCAACGATTTCGGATACTGAGCTCGAGCGACCAATCCATTGTTCAGATGCGGGTCTCTTGGTCTGTAAACTTAGACAACTCGTTTCTAGTGACACAAGTTTGCAGGTGTTCTTCTCCTTGCAGTTGCATAATCCCGCTCATCCATCATCACCATCATCACAACATGCGCTACAAGCCATGAGTCATGTTCCTCTTCCATACTTCAATGATCATCCAGCAGTCAACACCATGGCCATTCTGGGAAAACGTGTCGTACGATTTATTCCATACAATTCTAATGAGAGACGAAACAAGACGAGAAGTGGTCTGACGAGGTTGAGTTCAGTGAGGATTGAACGACGCGGTCGAAGTGAATTTGGAGACAAGCAGCCCGCAGATGGAGCTGTAGATTGAGAGCTTGGTGGCGCGATGTTTCAAGCCTTTAAAGGCCTGTAGGACGAGAAAGGTAAATGTTTCTGCTTTTGTCTAGGTTCTGCCCTCATCAGCGAGCAAACGATGGCGTGTGGTTGGTTAGGCGCGTCGTATGAGATTCAGGAGGAGAGTATGTATGTGTGCGCTGTTTCTTTACCCGAACAAAACGTTCTTTTCATCTTTAAAAATAAAGAATCTTTTCTAACCAGCACCAGCAGACATTACTGCATAGTATTGCCTGCTGGAAGTTGCTGATTCTGAATAAAGTTGAAGAATCGATGTCTTCCTGCAACTGACTGATCATGGATGTGTCACTTTTTTCTCGCAATGATGGAGAGGAAGCTTTCCTGAAGTGGCGCGAAGCTGGCAGCTTTGCAGTACAAAGCCCTGCTAGGAACAACTAACGTCCCAAGGCTCCACTCCTGATTGTCAAGCATGAAAGGAAGATAACTTGCTTTGCTACCAACATGTACTGGGGGAAACTGTTCTTTGACCCGAAGTCATTTCGTTTGCTGCAGTACTTTCTCCATAAACGATGGGAACTGTCCGCGGAATGATGTTTCAGACATGGTTAGACAACGCTTACTATTATTTCATTGTCTAAGTCTAAGCTTGCAGCGCTTGGAGAGTCGAAATCGAAAGCTTCTTCGTTTCTTCCTACGTCGATTGACTTTATCCAGTCGCGTTTGCGCCTTGCACGACCAATTCAAGCTGAGGCTGAGCTCGATTTAAAGGACATCCCCTGTTTGCAATGTCTTATGTCCATGAGAATACGTCGCAGCCTTTCCAATACGTTTCAGAAGTGAAACTTGTGAATAGTGAGGCTCCTGAAGCTGAAAGTAGTGGCGTCGATTTCAACAACTGGGAGTCACGTGCAGGCGACATCTCTTTTTATGGCACCCCACCATCTCACGTCAATAATCAGGAGGTCATTTCGTTTGTCAACAAATCAACAACGCTTCATGATCGCTACCCGTGAAATGGTCGATTTTGTTCAATGGCTCCGTCCCACCCTTGCTCGCCAGGACAGGAGAAGAGACGGTTTTCCGAGGCTGGCACCGGTCCTCGAGCGAACAACTTGAGGACGCGGAGCTCCTGTTGTATGCACAGCTTGGAATGTATTGGATACTCTTTGTCACCAAAGAGGGCATAAGAAAGTGGTGATTTGCTGTTTGAGGTTGATTTTCAGTGGCGGTTGTCTAGCAAGTGGTAGAAAACCCCATTCCTCTATCCAATCCCCTCCTGGTATTCAACATTTTTGTGGCTTTGGAGAATGACCACTCCATCTGGATCGACGCAGGACCTGCTCTCATACTCCTCCGACCCAAACCGCATACGAAAAGGACCACCTGCCCCCCTTTCCCTCGGTTCACGCTCTCTCCTGCCCTACAAACGCGCGGATTCATATGGCCTCCTCTCCCCTTTTCCTGTCAACGACGCACATGCATCCCCCTCCGCCTCTTCCTCCTACTCTCTCGGCACGGATGAAGACTCAAGAGAGGAAAAATGGAGGCGGTACAGGGAAGAGAGATTGAATGAAGTTCGGCAGAACTTGGCTGCGAAAGAAGAGGGGAAAAGTGGGAGGAAAAGCAGCACTCCATCCTTGTCCCTGTTCTCTTCAGGGTTTGGATGGTGGAAGAGGAAGTCTACAAGTCGAGCGCTGAACACTAGTAACGATGGGCCCACCATTGAGTTGAGACCTTGGGTATGCTAGTAACTGCTTCTGCAACGAGTAACTGACGGCTGAAACAGATACCATGGCCATTTCGACCTTGGGTACGGGCCTCTGATTTCTGCTAGCTATTCATGACATTTGCCGGAAAGGTTGTTGCTCTTTTCATTATATTTCAACTCGCAGTTGCAGTCCTTATCGAGGTTCTCTACGTCTGGTCCAAGGTACTTTACCCCCCTCACAGAGATGGAAAGCTCATCACAGTCAAGTAGAGAATAAAAGGTTTCGCGACCTTTGCAGACTCTGACGATTACTCCTCAGCCCACTTTCTCTACACTGTACCTAGTGTCCTCATTACTTTCCCGTTTATCGGTATTTGGACTTCCATCGGTCGCTATAGTTCCCGGCTCATGAGCAAGACGGAGGTACCTTGAGGTATATCGTTATTCTACTTGTTGAAAAGCACAAGGGAGAAAGCGTACCGCCTTTGACGTGCATGGATGATGGCCACAAGTAGAGCAGAGATGGCGAGAAAACCAAATATGCCAGCAAGGACATGGGCGGGTCCTCGCGAAACCCAAAGGCGAGGTTCAACTGACTTCACTGCCCCAGCAATGTCGACTGATCCATCAGCCCAAGCGCTGAAGTAGGTTTGTGCGGCAACAATGGTGAGGAAAGTTGTCTATCGTAGGGTCACGACCAGTCTCGATATGAACATGCCAAGACTCACATAAATTGACGTTGTGTTCGAAAGAAGCTGGCCATTCTGAAAGGCCGAGTCCTGTCCACTAGAGACTGTTTGGAAGATCGCTGCTGCAAGAGAGTTTCTCGCGTTGGCTATTTGATTTTGGACATGGACGTTTTGGGATGAAGTGTTGAATCCCAACCTATACATTGTTGAGCATGACACCGAAGCAAATGCATGAAACAAGGAGTTACAACATACCCGTTCAGAGCACGACCGTTCAACGGATTGCCAGAGACTGAGTTGCCCACTCCCGTAATATTGCCAATAATTTGTGCCGCTAAGAGCTGCTCCTTATTGATGTCGACGCTTGCTAGCACTTCATAGATATTGAGTGTCGGAGCACAAACAATGACCCGTCCACTGTCGACATTCACGGTGCCTCCATTCGCCAATATAGGGTCGGACGTGTTCAGAATGTAGAACATAACAGGCAAAAATCGATCATCCTCCCCTGCCGCGCCATCGCATACAAACACCCCGGAGCCATAAACTTCATCTCCTGTCGCGCTTGGGTGGATTGTGAAAGTGTGATTACATCCAGCTGTGACACTGACTTTGTATCCTGTCGAGATGACCGTTGACGCCATTCCCTGCATCGACGCTCCTTCTGCCTCTCTGCAACCAGGTATGGACTGAATAGCCGTTGTGTTCCCAATTGCCGTCCCGTTTTTTGGCTTATCTGGAAGGAAGAAACGGGCGATGGTCCAGTCTCCTGCTGTGAAACTGGGACCTTT
>MU271953.1:0-14676 GCA_021432655.1 Atractiella rhizophila
GCAATGTCTCACGTCATTTCGCAAGACCAACGAAACTCGGTGCATTCCTTGATGCACTCCTGTCTACGACGTGGACGTGACACGCACCGTGGCACCATATTCTCGAATGTGTTCAAGTTGACCCAGGCGGGTAATAATGCATTAGTTCAGGCATTCGATAATGATGTGCTTTCGCTCTCGTCGAGGCAGAATCATATCGACCATGCCAGGACTCGGAGGAACCCAAGTCGTAATAAACGACAGCCTTAGTTCATCACTTCGAGCGCACACTCCACCTCACTTTGGCTCGGAACACAGAAATTCCGCGACAAAAACCGTCGTACCTGAAAGCAGGTTTGAGGCAAGCAATGCCTCGGCAATGAGTTTGCCGCGTCAACTCGTTACAGCAGCACAACCTTGATTACTGATTACTGTGCGCTTCCACTAATCATCCAAGCGCTGAAATTCAGATCGTTGGAATATAGAGGCTTTGATCGATATTAATGAATTGATCTCGTTTGATTTGGTGGTCACGTGGCTATACCAACACTAAACAATGATAGGTATCAATGTTGTGCAGTTTAGAGTCAGAACCTCAACGGCAGAACAACCTAGAACAAAAGCAACACAATTCACAACAAAATATAAGTACTAGTGAGTTTGCTTGTGAGTTTTGTCAATGTCAACTATACAGCTAAACCGACACCAACACCATGGATGGCCGTTTTCTATCATCTTCCTCCTGAAAGACGACGGTTTTCCAGTTCCCCTTCGTCTCTCTCAGCAAATTTTCGGTCTCATTAACCAAGATATCCAGCTCCTTCTGCTCATTTTTCCAAAAATGATAGAACATCCCTTTCAATTCCAGTATTTTGAGGCTCTCGTGTCCTTGAAACGCATCCGAAACGTTCTGCATCAATTCAATTGCAGCATATCCCCTCAGAATCAACCTCTTCAACCTCGGGGTCGCTATTGCCAGGCGTCGAAAAACATCGAGCTGGTCGCGTGGCAGGTAGACTTCGAGGATCTCCAAGTTTGGAAAACCGTCTAGAGCACGAACAAAGGTTTCTTCTGCAGGAAGGTGATGTTCATCATCGATCCATCCCATGCCGCTAAGGTGTTCAAGGACAACAAGTCGCTTCAATGTCTTCACGCCTAATTTTCCGAGATCTTCGATGTGATTCCTCAGGCCAGTAAAAGACTCAAGAGACGAAAATGCTCCGGTTTGGATGCCTGCGAGAGGGACAGTTTGTTCCGGGTGGAGGTTGTTGTATTCGAGGATGTTCCTCTCCGAAGAAGTGATCTGAAGAGTTCGGAGTTGAGGATGCGCGAGGAAAAATCTATGAACAGAGGGGGAGGGACCGTAACCAAATTTCTCCTGGATCATGTCGGCGTCGTGACAGTATGCACCTAACAAAGAGAGGTGAACGAGCGAGGGCCAGTTTGCAGTCTCAAGCAGGGAAGCGATGGATGCGAAATCAGCGGTTGTCCTTCCCTCCCGATCATTGTGGAACATAAGATGGAGGTCCAAAGACGTGAGAGCCTTATTTCGGACAAGCCAGTCAAATAGATCCTTTGTGTAAGGATCGTAGTCGGCGACGGTCTCATAGTCTGCACATACGTGTCACTGTAGCCTATATGTAGGCAATTAATGGAAGCTTACCCCTGAAAACATGTTCGTGCGTTTCCAACGAAATCTTCTTCCAGAATGTGAGATTGTGTAGCTGTTCCAGTTTCAGTGATAGCCCTTAACGAGAGGAGATATCACACAGAGTTAGGGTCTTCTGGCGATCCATAAGGGAAATTTCGAAGCTTCAACTCGTAAAGCCGAGTAAAGTTTCCTGTTTCGATCGTTTCCCAGATTATATTGTCTGTCAAGAGGTCCTCAGGGAAGTACCATCCTTCCACACATGAGGCCAGCACCTCATCTCAATCTAAATAAAGTTGACGTACCATCAAAATCACTTGGGGCAGAATATGAAAAGCTGAGACTTTCCAGATTGTGTTGCAGCACATCATTCTCCAACAAAGCAATGACACTGCTATGGACGTCATCATTTTCTGAAGGCTTCGCACCATAAAGCCCTAAATGGGTAATATGTTGTATCAACTCCGGCTTCTCCAGGACTGTCCGCACTGCTGAGCATCGACCCTTATTGAAGCCCACAATCAAGCGATAAAGAGTAGGGGTAGAAAGGTCATGCAAAGCTTTGCATACGCGATTGAACCGTGACAAGGAAGGAAGGGGGAGATAGTCCGCTATTAGGATGCAGATTTCGACTGGAAGGCCGAGAAGTCCGCCTGTCATTTCGCTTAAATGCCTGGAAGAACTAAAGAGTTGCGCGTTTTACTTGACTGAGAGCGACTTGGCTGAGAGCGATCCTTTCCCTTTATAATGGGAGCCGTACCTAGGCGGTATGTGATGGAACATGACAACATATGTCTGCCCTTACTGGCACTGCTCAATAATGCTTCTTCATGGGAGCTTGCAGCGGAGATATGATTTGGAACTTGGTCACTGCCCAACTCATCGACCCTTGTGCCGGGAAAATCAAGGTTTCCAGCAACGCCTCACAAGAAACCTGCGCGCTTCAGTGTCAGCGTCCGGAAACCGCGGGTCAATAAGGCGGAAACCACGGGGCAATATCACCAGTTTCTTCCAAAAAGGGCAAGTAACACGTTGTGCCCAAGTCCACGTCTGGCATTTGAGGAACTCGCTAGGTATCTGTCCGTACTTTTATTACTGGATGAGAAAGGGTACGGGTACAATACGTCTCGTCCATCAAGGATGAGGATCTGTGAAGCACTGCCAATGCAATCATTGAGCTACACAAATAGCGATAATTCTCGGTTGCTTTGAGGATTAGGATAGTCTCAAGCAAGAAAGCTCCACCGTGAGAGTCCAAGTCCAATTTTTTAGCAGAAACATCCTCGTATAATGCAATCCACTTCACGGTTTGCTCATTAGCTTACCCACCACAGCAATCCAATCGTTTCACAATCATATCTGTTTTATAGATCAAGAATGAAATGACTGCTGAAAGACGAAACAGTGCTTGTTTTTGTTAACTATCCTATAGCTATACTTTGTACTGAAGCCTTTAGATCGACAAGGAGGTTCCTGCGGCACGTTTCGATGTGTTTATGTGTAGGGATCGAACCATCCAGATTGCAACATCTAGGTCTCAACAGAACATTTATTTAGTGAGGGTTCCTGTTGGCATCAGATCTTGAATTATTTTGACGCTTAAAGAGGTGGAGTTGATACAAATAAAAGGTAAAAACACTGTGCTAGGTGGCAGGTTGCAGGCCTTCAGCGAGCCTTCGTGAAGAGTGACAACAGGGACTCGATCACACAGTAGATCATTTCACAAGCAATTCGCTCACTATCTGAAAGGAGCTGCAGGACGCGAGACGCAGAACGGCTTGTCATGATGTCTACTTTTAAAAAAAATCGATTCTTCCAACATGGTTGCTCCTCAAGCATGAAAGAGGCACGGTTGGAATGGTGTCAAATCTCGTTTGTGCCTTTAGGCAGCTTAATCTGCACAGTAAGCACCTCGGAAGGCGCCTACGCCCTAAAAGCTTCCAGACTGTTCACAGCCCCTTGCATCAGAGCAAAAGTAATGAAAGCTCACATCGATGTCCATTTAGCCGACATTTCAGCCTGGCATTCTGCATCTCCTGAATCTTCGCACAGTTCTCTCAATTTCCCGTATTTTCCCCCTGCCGCTCCTAACAGGCTCCTAATTCTCCTCCATATAACGACAGAGTTTCCTCTCATGCCATGGTTCTTTCCAACCATCTGCAAGGTTGAGCCTTCTCACCACACTTTCGATAAGATCACTTCTTTTCCCAACCCCATCCCAGAAACACCACGAATAGTATATTCACGCGTCTAGACCGGCCGTACAACGTAATCTTCTAGAAAACAAAGGTCCACGCCTCCTAATCGAGTGTCGCAGCGTGGGAGAACGGGTGGTCCTCCACTTTTGTAAACAGCCAAGTACATCCATAATTCTTCATCCCAGTGTCCCCCAACTCACTTCATGCGCTATTAGAACTTAGTATTATCCACCGCCAACAACTTATAATTCAAAGCTACACATAAAAGCCGACGTTGTTAGTATTTCTTCCAGAAGCTCCTTCAAGCTTCAAGTTCGACCTGACACTGTCACCAATATGTCTCAATTTTTCAGTCAAATCTCCCGCCTGGCCAATTCAGCGGTCTCCTACATGCTACCCAACTCTTCTCAGACCTATACACTTCTTGTAGGAACGCATAACTCCAAGGTCATTGCACTCAGATTCGCCCCACCATCCTCGCTGTCCATCCTGCACACAACAGACCTTTCCGTCGAGCCATGGACGGACGCGAACCCATCGTGGATCGAGAAGTTACCTAAAAGCTCGAGCAAGCTCTTGGTCGCTGACGAGAGC
This sequence comes from Atractiella rhizophila, assembly GCA_021432655.1. Taxonomy (NCBI): domain Eukaryota; kingdom Fungi; phylum Basidiomycota; class Atractiellomycetes; order Atractiellales; family Hoehnelomycetaceae; genus Atractiella; species Atractiella rhizophila. The sequence continues at coordinate 4,420 of MU271953.1, forward strand.
GATAACGGAAAGGTTCTCATCGCTCATATCAAAGACGGAGGGAAGCTAGAGTTCGTGGACGCTCACAGCTCGGAAGGAGGTGCTCCCAGCTATATTGGGTCGACGAAGGATGGGAAATGGGCTTTTGGTGTAAATGTACGTCTGCACATCTTCGACCGCGCGATATTGAGAACCGACCTTCTGCTTCAAAGTACTCTGGTGGTTCCGTCTTGCCAATTGCTCTCTCCGAGAAAGGATTTCAATCGACTTCTCAGAAGGTCATAAAATTCCCGGGTTCTTCTGTCAACAAGGACCGGCAGGAAATGAGCCATCCGCATCATCTGCAGGAGCATCCCACGACTGGCACTGTCTTCATTCCTGATCTTGGAAGTACGTTTTCCTTTTATTATTATCACTCTCACAAACTGACAACGATTGATTAGCCGACCAGATTCACGAGTTAGCGTTAAGCTCAGACGGAGTTTGGGAAGTGATTGGATCGACGAAAGTAGACGCTGGTGCTGGACCTCGCCATATGAGGTTTACGGCAGACGGTTTGTCTTTCGACTTTTCTCCTTCCTGGCAATGACGAGAGGAAACAGGCAAAACTGCATACCTCGTCACGGAAATGGGAAACGCTCTAGTTGTTTACGATGTCGAGACGATCAACGGAGCCGCCACCAAACTCAATCAAAGGTCAACTCATTCTATCGTTCCTCCAGGTGCCGAGGGTGGAAAGATGGGAGGCGGAGAGATTCTGCTCTCGAAGGACGAAAAGACCATTTTCGTCAGTAACAGGTGCGTGATCTTACGTCCCCTCTCCCATTGTGCTAAATTGTCGCGTCTGGTAGGAATGAGGGTAACCCCAGTGGGGACGCCATTGCAGTATTCTCCCTGCCTCCCTCCGAGCCAACATTTTACCGCTCTGGCGGGCAGCATATTCGTGGTATGGAACTCGACCCCACAGGCAAATATCTCGCTGTGGGTAACATGAACAGTGCAGAAGTCGCCATCTTCGAGTTCAGTAAAGGAGCGGCAGAAGAGCTCAAACCTACAGCAAGGTTGCAATTTGAAGAAGGGATCAAGGCCACTGCTTTCGTATGGGTCTAAAGACAAAGAGATTGCTCCAGACGTTCGAGAAGGTGGAGATAGAATGTCTGGGTTTGTAGATAGATAAAGAATCTAGACAATTGTATATATTCTTCCGTATACCTCTCGTACTTGTACATTTATTGTGAGCTTCAAAACCTAGTATCCTTTTTTTGGATCGTAAGCGTTCCAAACCGGTTCACCGCGCTTAGCTCTCTCCACTTGCTTTTCGAACAGATCAAAGTTCCTCGTCGCGTATTTTGTGCTTCCTCCAGCTGTGTGTGGAGTGAGGAAGACCCTCGGGTGGTTGAACAGAGGGTGGTTGTCAGGAAGCGGTTCAGGTTCAGTTACATCCAACCCGACACCCAGTAACTTGCTATCGGGGCATCGAGGTGGGCTAGGAGATCGTCGGTATTAATCAGGGACCCACGGCCGATATTGACGAGGATGGACGAAGGCGGAAGTAGGGAAAGGGTGTGAGAGTTGATCATGTGTTTCGTCTGAGGAGTAGCGGGGAGGCAGATGACCAGGATTTGGGATCGGGACAGGAATGAGCTTCAGATTGCTCTCAGTGTCGATTTATCGGGGGAAATGGGAATGACGAACTGGAATGAATCTTTATCTTTCGTTGAGAACCAAGATGTTGGAATGGATCCTGTATAGAGGTGAGGTTCACATTCCTTTCCTGGACGGAAGACACACCATCGGCGTCTCCTGTGCCGGGTACAATAAAACCTTCCTGAGGGCTTTTCTTGCCGCTGCTAGTGCAGGCAAGAATCTCACATCCAAAGGCTTTTCCTAGTCGTCCAATCTCCCTACCGATCTACGACACTATTAGCCACTGCGATGTTTTAGTGACTTGGCGGCTCACACTTCCATAACCAAGTACCCCAATTGTTGATCCACGGAGTTCTCTGTGGGATGCGAAGTCTGCTTTGACCCATTTCTTGTCCGTTTTGGCAGCAACAATGTATTCCTGAAATTTACGGTTGATCGCAATGATGTAGCCGAAGACTTGCTCAGGTATCTTCCAAGAAAAATCAGTCCTCGCTCGCTCACGCTTAACGGAGAGAGGGTAATTTGACAGACCTGAACGACGTGAATCCCCGACGACGAGGTGATGATCACTGGATTCTCATCCTCTGGATTGTACAGGCTAGAGCGGATACCAGCTTCGAATCCTGAAGAGAAGTGATTTGTCTTGTATAGTGAAGCTACACTCGAACGACGTACCAGCGCTTGCAAGCTTTCATTCATGATCCATCAGCACAATCGACTGGGAGTGAAAGAACGACTCGCCTGAATCCACTTTAATGAACTAAGTTTCTCCCTGTTCCAATCTTTGGGCAGAACGCCTGGCATTCCACCACAATATATGATTTCGATTTGCGAGAGAACCTCTGCAGGGACATCCTCTGCTGATTTGTAGCGATAAACATTTGATAATCCAGCAACTTTGATGCGTTCCTCCTGCTCATCCGAAAACGTTGGAATGAGAGACAAAAGGGAGTTCACGTTCCGAAGATCCACAACCATAGCTACAATTTTGTTTAGACGGCGAAATTTGAGGTTGCTAGATCAAGCTCAAGGGTATCTTGGTGAGTTCCTCGCCGTCAAAGAACACGGCAGCGCAGATCGATCACGCCATTTCAAATATCTTGTTGTACCTGTGCTCGAGGGACTGGCTCGAGCAGTGTAGCAGAGTTGTGAAGTGAAGAAATCGACTCGGAAAGGTGAAGCCCTGACGTGCTGCTGCAAATGACATTCGTGCACGTGGATGGCATTTGATCTTTGCGATCCAATAAACTAACTGTTCTTAATACACGATTGTGAAACTGTTGCGAAAAACGTTAGAATGAGCCATCAAACTTAATGAACAGTAGAAAGGGATGTTCGCAAATGATCAAGTGGAAGGCTATCTTCAACAAAACGAAAGAAACTAGTGTATGGAGCCTTCCATGATGACCAGTAACTCGAAATCGCAGAAAGAATAAGGGCAATGCTAGAGAAAGATACGAACAAAGGCTTGATTAACAGAACTGAAGATACTTCTTTCGTCAATTGATCATTGGTTGGAGTGGATGAGTCGTTTAAACGTAAACGAAGAGTTTGGACATTAAAGGGCAACAGAGAAAGAAGACGTAACAAATCTGCGATGCGGATTCGTCAAGCAGAAAGCAGCCAATCAACGTCCATCCGAGAGCCCTGCAAAACGTCCAAGAAAATAGAAGCAATAAACAAAATGAATGCAGTTGAACACACTTGGTTAGGAGATACTCGATAGCGATATCCAGAGTGAGAAGTCCTTTGAGTCTATGAGATAGTGCAGTCGCTTCCGTCTTCCGACCTTCTGCCAGGTTTCTTGTCTTTTTTCTTGCTACTTTTTCCAGGTGAAGCATCCAGGCTCAACCTTCCAGGTAAAAATGGTGTCAAAAGCGACCCCCTCTGCGGGTTGGTGGGCAATGGAGTGGGAGCGTCCAACCGTTCTTGTGCAGATTCACTCGTGAGATCTGTCATAGAGAGATCACCTGCCGGAAAGCTGAGAAGAGGAGCGGAAGCTCGTCTGCCTGCGCTACTGGACTCCGAAGTTGCATGACAATCGGACTCAGTGGTTTCACTTGGTCGCGCCGAGACGTCGTTGGAATTGCTGACTATGCTGGTTGAAGAGCCGATGTTATGAAAGGACACGGCACCACCTTGCTTTGAGTCCCTCTGTCTCCCCAGCAAATTAGGTAGGCGATATTTCGGAGGACTCGAGCTGAGGGGTAACGCATCCGCTGAACGGTTAGAGAACGACATCTTCGGCATACGTGGTCGGATTCCAAGATTAAACTTCGAAGGTACCAGAGTTGGAAGACTCGGTAGGAGTGACGGAGATGGTGAATGCATGGGAGGTATAGTTGTTGGTGAGTTTCTGGCATTAGTGTCGAAAGCAGCACGAATATTGCAGGGGAGAGGTGCGAATTCTGAACAAGAGTGATGACAGATGAGACCGCAGGCCTCACAAATGTACGCATGCTTCTTGACTGGTTTCCGACAGAGACGGCAATCGATGGCTGAACCCAAATTTAGGGTCATTGGAAGGTGATTGATTGAGAGGACAACATACGTTTACTGAATGTGGTCTTAATGAACCCATGTTGGTGAATATAATCACTCGAATCCGTGACTGTCAAGCCATCTGAAGTTGAAGCTGGTGCAAGTGGGACCCGTGAAGGAAATGGCTATATTGTCATGATCACTACAAGCCCGCCTAAAGAATACAGAAATCTCACCACTCCAAACTGAGGCGCAGACTGTGAAAGCAAGTCGGTAGGCGGTCCAGACACTGCTCGCATGGCAGCTAAATGCTTTGAGAATGGAAAGTCCAAAGGGGGACTAGGAGCCGTCGCTTCCAAGCGAGGAATGGGTATCGAAGGAATTGGTTCCAGCGTGGTGTCTGTGTCAACAGAGGCAAGTAGACCAGTGGGATGTGGGGATGATCCAACGAGATTATCCGTCGATGCTGCGAATTCCTGGAGGTCAATCAGCTGGAAGTTCTTCACCTCGCTGCTGATCCTTCGTGAAAACGGTATGCTATCTTGAGGATTGAGAGTCATCTGGTGATACAATTAGCATACAAATGGGGTGGATACAAGCGTACCCTAGAGCTTCCATCCCAATTCCTTGCAACCCAAGGGTGATGACAAAGCTGCTCCGCACTTGGGCGATCATCGGGATCTTTGGCAAAGCAGCTAATGAGAAAGTCGCGCAATTCGATGGAGCATTCCGGCAGCGGGGGATAAGGATCTTCAACAATGCGAAACATGGCTGACAAAGGTTGCATCTCTCCATATGGCGGTCTGCCAGATATCAGTTCGATAATAGTGCAGGCAAGCGACCATATGTCTGATTTCGGCGAGGAACCGCAAAGCTGAATTATTTCAGGGGCCACTAATGTTTTGCGTTAGCTTTATATTTGCAGCAAATATTTTGCTCACTCCAATTAGGGGTCCCAGCGGCATCAGCTTGATTTGAAGTTTTCTGGACAGCGTTCATGTTTAGAGATACTCCAAAATCCGACAATTTGATGTTTCCATTCTTTGTCGTCAGAATGTTCGCAGCCTTTAAATCGCAGTGCACAACCTGTTCGGAAGTTCAGTTAGATACAGAGAAGGAACTGAAAACACACTTTCTTGCTGTGAAGGTAATGCAAACCTTCTAGGATTTTGAAGGTGTAGTTCGCAGCGAGTCCTTCTGGTAGATTACCGAATGCTCTGATGGTATGAAGAAGGGATCCATTTTCGACATACCTACAATTGCATGAGTTAGTTGTTAAATGGGAGAGCAGACTGGACATACTCCATTACGATGTTGAAATAATGATCCGTGCGAAGAAATCCCTCATATTTGACTACGCTAGGATGGGACAAACTCCGAAGAACATCAACTTCATGCGTCAGTTGCCTGATTTCTGATTCGGATCTATCCTCCAGTTTGATTCTCTTGACAGCTACAACTCGTCCACTATTGAGATTCAGGGCTCGATACACAGATCCAAATTGTCCGCGTCCGATGTTTTCGCCAAGTTGCTAATAATCATTTCAGCCAATGAAGAAGAGACAAGGTTGGAGCATGACTCACATAGGTCACATGCTTTTGTCCCGGTTCTCTGATCACCAACTTTTGCCGAGTTGCAGCATTTGACACTCTCCTTGATTGATGAATAGATCTACCTCGTTCCTCCCCAATACCCCCGCGACTTTCCCGTCTTCGTGCCTCGCCAAGATCCGGCTGAGGGGTATGGCGACCGGTGTACATCTCCTCAGGTTGAATGCTATCATGTCGCGATCTTAGGGGCATTATGGGCTCCTTGTCTCTACCACTGGCCAAAGGAAGGTCCATATAGAGCTCAGAATTCCAGCGTTTATGCTGTTGTCGAGGTCGAACGTGGTGGACGCGAGATTCGAGACGTTCTCGTCCGCTTGAATGCCCATTAGCCGACGGGTTTGGGGATTCTGAGGCTGCTCTCGGGAATGGTACACGATTGCTTGATGCCTTCTTCCTCACAGCTGGAGCTGGCGAATGAGAGCGAGATGCACTGGGAGATCCATTGCTTAGGGACTGGACTCTGCCTCTGTCCAGAGAAGAGGAACTTCTGTTGTGCCCAAGCACACTCATGGGTGACGGTGTTGTTGGTCGACTACCTCCCAAATCACTCGAATGACGAAGGCGCGTCTTGATTCCAGAGCGTAGAGGACGCTCAACCTGGAGTGTGTCTGTGACAGTGGACATGTCCACAATGTCCTCGTTGAATTCTTGGCTTGGGATGGAAGGGAATTTGAAGTTTGACAGTGGAGACGGTGGCAAACGGTGGGAATTGATGACAGGAGGTGACATTGACATAGCTCTTTTGGGCACAGCAACCCGGGCGTTCGTTGGTTTTGGCTCCGAGGGGTTTCGCTTTGGACTACTGTTCGCAGACGTTCCTTCGTCTGACTCGTCCACCCTTGTCAATATATCAATGGCAGACTCCGACATCCTTCGATCGCCATAAATGCGTGTGGACATGTTTTTTCGGGATGGTGGCGAGTCAACTTCTGGGGCGAAGGTGACAGAAGGCCCTGTTGTAGATTCGGGAGTGCGCAGCGGAGAGGGTCGATTTGGACTGTGGGCTGAAGGCAGGGTTGGGGACGTAGGGGGAGAATAGGGAGACGATCTCGAAGCGTGATGGGACGCATTTCGTGCGATAGACACTCGTAAGCGTCGGGGAGAAGTGGCAAGGAATTCTCTGTCTTCCGGTACCCCTGTGAAGTAGTCCGTCGGCAATCTTGGAGATTCAGCTGCGGACAGAGTCTTTTTCCTTACACCTCCATTCAAACTCGGGGCAGAAGTCGTGGCTGTAACTTGGGATATCCGCGAGTCTGGTCTGCTGTCAGTGGATGACCGCTCCCAACTCAACCGTGAAGATGCACCACTCGACGAACTGGGTTCTTGGTTCGAGTTCCTCGCCCTGACCATTTTGGTCGAACTTGTTAATAAGGAGTGACGGGAGGCTAGTGATGAAGGAGTATGAGGAGGAGGAGGGGTATGTCGAGGGGAAATAGGGAAAGTTGGTTCATCGTCGCTCCTAGGAAACTCGACGGATGATCGTCCGCTATCGCGATTTATCTCTGGAGGCGGTTCCAGCGATGCCTTGAATGGCACATCAGTTCTTTGTTCGTAACACCATTTCTCTAAAGCGAGAAGGCATCGAAGAACGGTGTCCCAACCATCAGCACCACGTCGGCCCTCCAGATCCTCTAGTTGGAAACGATCTTGAGGTCGTATTCCTAGGGTTTGCACACCTTGAACAAAAGAGATGATATTTTGCCTTCGAGCCATCGGCAGATCGCGACGGTCTGGATCTGAACAGTCCCAGATACGGAGCTATGTGGATGAGGAGTCTGTGGTTCCGGAGTGAGCAAAGAGAAACGTGGTGAAGACTAACTTACCGTACGAGGACGACACCATCAGCAATAGCACTCCACAGCTCCTTTTCATCGCTCTCCAGTCGACGCATCTGCTTCCCCTGCAAATTCCCGGTACTTATGGCTACTCCGCTCATTCTGCTCAAGCAGCCGCGTCCTAATTCTTTCTTGATGAAATCGCTGACCCTAGCCCAATCGGGAACTTCTATAACTCCGGCCAGTTCTCGTCCTTTACCTTTCCCATTTGAGCCCCTGTTCGAAGAGCTCCTCCGCCGTACTCGAGGTGCTATTGGCAGTCCGCTCTCACTATGCAGGCTGGGGAGCCTCGACCAGGGCTGGGGTAGCAGCGGGAAGGACGGGTCGAGGGAAATCGAGAGGATCGGAGAAGTCCATGTCAAGCTCGTCATCGTCCACGGCAACGTCATTATCATCCGAGTCCGAGTCTCCCAAAGTACCTCGAATGCTGGAGCCAGTTTCGGAACCTCCTTCTAAAATCGACAACGCCTGAGCCCTATTATGCGTTATCTTATCCGCCTCAATTTCTGCAGCTGACTTGGATCCATTAGAATCTTTCGATGAAGAGGGTTTCATTTGAGCTGAAGCTTTGAGAGCTCCATCATTGAGGATACGAGAGTTGGCGGCTGAGCTGGGCAGTCCCAACCCGAGGCGTATCATGCTGTTCACCTGTTTAGAAGGACTATCCGGTATCTTTGGCTTTTTAACTAGCTTTGCTGGAGTTGGAAGTGGGGTCGAACTTCTCCGTGATCGTTCCGAGATGTTGGACTCTATCGACATTGCTCGACTGCTTCTGCGAATTGGCTGACGGCGGGGCTTCTCCGGGGAAGATGAGGGAGTAACTGGGCTGGACGGCTGACTCGTTCCATCATCAAATGCGGATGGCGTGTTCGTGCTCGATTCTTCAAGTGAAAGGCTGGTGACAATCGGAGGCGGCGTGGGAGAAACGTTGCCACACAAAGTGCGAGTCCTGCTGGAAGGTCTCCTCGTGCGCACAGCACCAATGACTGAATGCAGCGCTTCTGAGGGGGAAAATCTGGAGCTGGTTCTCTTGCGAGACCCGGACATGTTGCTTCCATCTTCTGTAACAGGGGTTGAGACCTGCGGAGGCGTTGGAACTGAGTTCAATGTTGTAGGTGACGGTAGTCCGCCAAAAGGGAAATCCGGCGAATAGGATGAAGTCGAGGAAGCAAGCGCTGGTTGTTGGTACATTTCGCTATCCTTCCTGTCGTCGACAACATCATGCTCGGACTCGGCAGGATTGAGGATCTGTACGGATACTACAGACTCTTGCTTCTGGTGCACCCTAAACCTTCCGCCTTCACGGTTCTCCACTAGCTTGTCCAAAGCTCTCTCGCTCATGCTACCTCGTCGTCCAGCATAGAGAGACGCTTTCCTTTTCGGTATGACTTGTGGTGAACCAGGCTCTTGTTTCAACATTCCAAAATCGTTAGTAGGTAGTGATTCTTCTGCTGAAGGCTGCTGAATGCGATTCCGCTTATTAAGTTTGTTCGCCGACTTCTTCTTCTCGGCGCTAGGGTTGCTTCTGAAGAGCTTTAAGTTGAGCTTTGTAGGATGGGAGTTCGACGACGGGATTGGTGTCCCGGCGCGTTTCGTGGTGAAAACGGAGATGATGTCAGATGCTCGGGAATCAGAACGCTGAGGCGATTGAGGCTGCAGCTGCGCGAGCGCTCCAGCGTTGGGGGAGGGAGGAGCGGATCTGTCACTCCCTGTCGAGGAGTCCTTCGTTCCGCGTCGGAGGAGAGGCATGACCGCTGCAGCTGCAGAAGTAGCTACGGCGACCAACGCTGGATCAACGATGGGAGGATCGGAGAGGACAGTGTTAGGTACGGCTGTATTGGTGGATGTCGTTGACGTCGTCGCGAGATTCGAGAGAAGATTAGGAGGTGACGATGGTGAAACCAGTAGTGACATTTGGAGCGTCGAAATACTGAATCCCTTTGGATTGACCCGTACACGCTAGCAGACAATCAGCTCAGGAGCAGGAACTGCGTGAACCAGGCGGCGCTTACTGTTCGGGATCAGAAAGGGAAAGAAATGAACAAAAAGGGAGTAAAGAATTAAACGATACTTCGTCACAAGTGCTTCTAGACCCAAGCTCCACCTCTTAACTGGGATAAAGAAAAGTCTTAACAATAAATGACAATAACTACTATGATATGCGCTCCAAATCTTGTGTTCACTATCTCGGTTTTGAGGTGAGTGGTAGGTATTGAAAGAAAGTGATGACTTGTCGTATGTCTCGTTTTCGGGTTTTAAGGTATCGTAAGCCCAACCTGATAGCGAGGTCACCAATAGGCGGGAGCGAGGGCTGGCGGATTGCGACGAGGATAGGATTTGACGCAACAGGGAACGAGGGCAAGCGACTTCGACGCAAATCGCGATCCTCTGTTCAACACAAGTCGTTTGAGGTAACGACAACGCTTTGTGAGCACCCCAAGTGAGCACGACCCCCTTTTACCGACGATGAAGCGTAGAATGAAAAGGCTCACCCTTGCAAGAATGCTCCAGGTACTCCCGCAAAATGATGTTCTCAATGGGAACGAACCCCTTTGAGTGTGCCCACAAGACCGTAGACCGCTCTCAGTCGATTCTCGCGGCTGAATCGAAGGGAGAATGAGGTCAAACAGATAGAGGGTATATCTGCTCAGCTCAGGAGCTTCGATGCTAGCGGATGCTAGGGGACGTCAGGCCTCGCGTCAGG
>MU271956.1:0-10033 GCA_021432655.1 Atractiella rhizophila
GGAGAGAAAGTCGACAGAAGCTTTTCAATTGGTAAATTGGCGCCGTTGAACCAAGAATCTGCAGATGGAAAGATCGCCTCTGTCCAAAGTCACAGGGGATCCACAAATATCCCCACCGCGACTGGAAGTGCGTCAACCGGTTCCCTCTGCGTGATGGGGAAAACGACACGGAGGGACACCATCGCCTCCTCAATGCCACAAGTCTTCCCTCCGAGTTCGAAAGGACGAATTTCCCTCGTAACATTACCTTCTACTCCAGTTCGACCTTTGAAAGTAGTGAAAACAATGTCGAGAACGTTAATCAGCCAGCCAGTTGAGCCTTTTCCCCTGGAAATGAAGTCGAAACATACCTCGAAACCTTCAGCTTTTCTTTCCGACACAGCAATTCTCGAGGGCGCAAGTACGGTCACTCTAGCTTCCTCTAGAGATCATGACTATTCTTCATCTTCGAATCAATCTCCCGATCGTGGTCATCGTCAACGTAGAGCGAGAGAAAGGGAATTGGCATCAAGGTCTGGCCAAAGTGCAACCAGCGTCACTACAAATTATCAACATCGGGCTCTGAGACCGATGTCGACATCTTCTCTCGAAGGAACATCTAACGCCATTGGGACAAAGGGTCTCGTTCGAACGTCATCGGTCCACCGTCCATCTTCTCGCCTTCCTTCTCGCCTACCGAAGCATGCTACACTTTCATCCGTGGCTGAGCTAGACAGGAAGGACGAGAATACATCCTGGTTGTCTCCGAAAGGAGATAACTCAAGGAGGACAGTTAACGCGCAAGGAAGAACGAGCTCGAAGATAACTGACGGTACGACTGTTAGGCGGAGAGGAGTTTCAGCGAGTGGGCATGTCAAGGCCCAAAAGTGAAACCCTGTAATTATTGTGTCTTGGGGTGTCCTTGGGCTGGCATGTCTGAATATGTTTGTAATCAAATGGTAATCAATTATTGTAAGACCTAGAACATCGGGAAGTTTCTACCTCAGTGTAGTTACTTAGTGTAGAGTATTTCATGATGCATTAAGCAACAAACATAGCCGAGATAATACTCGACAAATACAAAATACCACTCAGTTTCCCATTTAAACATGAGAATGCCTATTGTAGTTCTCTACTTCGTCTCCTCGAAAACAGGTTGATGAGTGTCTAGCAACATTTCTGGCCCGGAGCGTATACTGTAAGGGAATCACTCACAGTGCGAAACTGTACTGAACAGGTGTGGGGTCTCTCATAACTGCATTCGTCGGGCTGTTATTTTGAAATGTACTTTCAGCTCTCTGATGTGTTGAAGCCAGTCACTTCAGCTTGAAAGTCAAGTTTAGAACTTTAATTAAGCATTAATTATCCGAACTTTGTTCATTTGCTTCTACCAACATATCCGACCGCTGTTGCCAACAACAAACTGAGAAGGTGGTGCGCCGAGTAGCTGTAACATACTGAAGAGGAATTCCAGCAAGTTGACCATGTCCAAGTTGAAGGCTCGAGACTATCGTACCGCTTTCACAAACGAGAGCAAATCCCGCCTGGTACGTCGTCCTCACACGCACACTCTGAACACAGCAGCAAACGTTCTATAAATTGTTTATGTTGAGAATGAATCACTGAAGCGCTGATTGGTGGTGACAGACACAACGAATAAGCGACCTCCTCCTCTCCTCCCTCATCTTCACGCAATCCATCGAAGCACACAAACGCAAGGCTCTTTCCTTACAAGCTTGTCCCACCTGCGGCTCCAAGCGAGTCTTTCCTCCATCAAACTGTAGATTGCGCTTATTGATGCGTATCCTACAGTTGCAGGACAGTACATCCCTCCGTCCCGTACAGATCGGATGGGAAATACAACTCCGCCCCCCTTGCTGCTCCGTTACGACCCAACACTCACTTCATTTGACATGTTTGGAATGCGGAAAGCTAGTAGGATCCTCAACGTTCGCCTCTTACTCTCTCGTCCTTATCATGTCACGAAGATGATGGAAGAATCGCAACTGAATTGCTCGTCTGGGGAAACAGGTACGCGAAGCACCTTTCGGGGTGTATGGACATCGAGAAGACGAATGGGAAGTTGGTGGGGACGAGGAAGAGGAAGGAGGTGGGGTATGCCGAGGACTCGAATTCCGAAATCGAGGAGGAAGCCGCTCCTCCTCAGCCTCTCTTACCTCCAGCCGCATCCACGGAAGACGCGGCGGGGGAGCGGGACGGCGAACTCTTCGTTCCCACCAACGCAGGTGAGGGTTTACTATTTATTGTTTATTCCTTATGACGTCGAAAACAGGTAGAATCTCTCCTTCGCCTACTCCACAGGCACAGGCAGCACCGCCCTCCCAATCCAACCCAACAAAACGAGTGCGTATCCTATTCCTCCCTTCACCATCCCATCCCACCCACTCACTCGCTCTCGAGCAGAAAAAGGAAAAAGATGCTAAATCAGGTGTGGAGAAGCCGCCAAAGAAGAAGCGGAAGACGGCGAAAGAGAAGGCGGCTGAAGCTGCAGCTGCCGCCGCTGCAGCAGCGGCTGCGGTTGTGGCGGAGGAAGAGGAAGAGGTGGTGAGGGGACGAGAGGATTCCGGGAGCGCCTGTTCGTTTCCTCCCCTCTTCTCTCTCGCTCAAGACTGACGGTGATGGACAGCTCCTCCCGCTTTCCGAGCTGCGGTGCTCGCCGAACCTGTTGTTCGTGTCTTCGTCTCCAACCTTCGTTCTTCATGGATACCTTAACTGAGATGATTGATGGGAACAGAGACCGACGACGAATGCTTCGGCGATGCAGACTGCGAGACCGATGGGGATGCAACACCTGAACCCGTTCCAAAACGCACCGTACCCGATGTGGGGTTCGCAAATGCCTGCTCCGACCGGAATGGGAATGGGACCTGCAACGGGAACGGAGAGGAGGGAGAGCATGGATGGTGCACAGGAGGCTGGTGTTGGAGGAGGAGGAGGAGGAGCGGTGGGGAGGAAGAAGAAGGGGAAGGAGGACGAGGACTCTGACTATGTGGTCTCGGAGGAGGATAGCGATTGATCTTGTCTTTTGGTTTTGCATTTTCAATACGACATAAATTATCTGTGCGCGAATCACGTGGTTGCGTGAGAGAATCTTGGCGATGGGAAAGCGATAAAGTTCGGTTGATCGATCGAACTCCGCACTCCCCCGCTCAATTGCCACTTCGTCCGTTCTTCTTTCAGCGACATCCAGCCAAACTGCCTCACTCCCTCAGCCAACGAGCTAAAACCTCTCAGCTCGGACGCTCGAATTGCTCGAAATAGACAGCGCAGGATATATCACTTACCCTTCAACGAAGGATTAGGAAGCTGCTCCATTTCATTCAGACGACCACAATATTATTACAGCAACTTGAAGACAGAATGCAAGACGCCACAAGCATCCCCCTCCCGCCCTCTGCTCCACCCTCCCCCTCCTCCTCTACCACCTCCCTCTCCACGCCCTCCGATCCCTCCACCATCGCCTCCACATCCACCTCGCTCCCCTCGCCCTCCCTCTCGCTCCCCACCAACCCTCTCCCCAACAGCACCCTCCGCTCTCCCTCCGTCCGCTTCGCCCCCCTCCCCGAGACGCCGCCCCGGAAGAGCCGCACCGTCTCCCTCGGCGTGTCCAGTCGCGCGGAGATGCTCAAGGCCCAACCGCAGCCTCAACCGCCGCCTGTGCCTCCGATGCCGGTACAGGTGAAGGTGCAGACGCCGCCGGGGAGCGTGCCGAGTTTGGGTGGGAGGGGTGGGTATGCGTATGCAGGACGAGGTGGTGGAGGTGCGAGGGGTGGAGGGACGTTTGGACCTGGTGGTGCGACGTATGGACCGGGGTTGATGGGTGGAGCTGTGCGTTTCTCACTGCTTTTTTCTCGCAGTTTTGTCTGGGAGCGATGATGTTGACTTTTCGATGGGTGATGGAACAGTGGTACGCTCCGCCACCTAACACTTATGGGACGATGGCGGACTCGGAAGAGGACGTCGTGACGTACAAGGACGTGGTTCGAGGTGTGAAGAGCGCTGCGAGTTGGCTGGGTCTTCGGAGGAAGGAGAGTGGGCTTTCCAACCGGGAGAAGGAGAAAGAGAAAGGACAGAAGAAGAAGGACGCGGATGGAGAGGAGGAGTGGGTGGAGGACTCGGAGGAGTGGGAGGGGAAGGACGTGTTTGCTAATTTGCGGTTGGAGCCCAAAGGGAGCATTTTGAGGAATGGGAGCGAGACTCCGAACCAGGGAAGGGAGCTTGGAAGGAGGGCCACCGTCATCTAATTCTTTCCTCACTTTTTAAGCCCATTTTAAGTAATAATAAGGTGATTGTTTCGTCGTATTCTGGGTTGTGTTACGATTTGCTGTTTGTGTGATTTACTCGGTTTGCTTGTGTAGCTCTCTGCATGTTGGTCAAGGCCATATCTCGGTTGGTGGTGAGACTGTGCTGTGCGTGTCGAGTAATTCCGCGTTCCTTAAAACTCTTCCAACTCTCTGCCTTCCTTCTTCCTTACGACCTCTCGCTTCTCCTTCTCAGCAGCGTTGAGCTGTTTGTTGTTCATCTCAGTCGTGTTTCGAGCGTTTGAAAGGGATCCAAATTGTGATCCCGACATTCAACAGCAGTTAGCTAATCAGGCCGAGATGTCCTCCTTCCCACCGACCTCTCCCACGCTCCCCTCCCACTCCAACTCCCTCACCTCCTCCACCACCCACGCCTCCTACACCTCCTCAGCCCCAATCATGGCCCACCCATCCCCCTCCCTCCCCGCAGGGTACAACCGTCACTCCTTCCTCGACCCACACCAGCCCCTCTCCCCGCCGCCGCCCAACGCCAATGCAGACGTGCCACTCGGAAGCGCTGGGCTGCCGCAAGGCGCTGCGTACCAGCCGCAGAGGTCGTCTTACATCCCTGATGCTCCGGAAGATGGACGGTATGTCTTTCTTTTCTCTTTCTCTCTCCATATTATTTCTGGAATGCAATGCCTTTGAATATGATTTGGATTTGTGGAGCGATTGGCGTGTGTGCGCATGGCTGAATGATGCATGATGGATGGTGCTCAGGTACTCGTATGCCCTCGCACCTGCTCCACCATCGCCTTCGCCACACAACGGCATCCATTCCGACTTTGCCTATGCGCCCGAAGGACACTCAAACCATCATGTTGGTAGTGGCAGAGCTGGGGTGGAGGAGGAGGAGAAGAACGAGAAGAGGAGGTGGAGGGAGAAGCAGAGGGAGAGGACCGTGGGTCAGTTCTTTAGGGGGTTTAGGACTCCTAATCAGGTTCGTATCTCTTTTTCTCTTTTCTTTTCCCTTTTTGGATGTCTTGTTTTTGGGGTGTGCGTGTTTTGGGATGGGATGGGATTGTTTGTATCCTCCATCCGTCTTGGGGTATGATGAGGGATTATGGTTTCCCTTTGTTCTTGGAATAGGAGGTGTCTTCCTTTGAGTTTCGTGATGTAGTGCTGCTCCTACATCATTGATGGTTCATCATTTCACCATAAGGATCGATCTCTATATTTTCCGGGACGAGAAATTTCCCTAGAGAATGTCATATTTTCATGGATAAAGTCCTAAAGCCTGTTATGGATATTCATGACTGACGATGGTGACCCAAAGCTCGCCTATCTCCTCACCGTGGCGCTCCAAGGCCCCATCGTGCTCACCATGATCTCGATCGTCTTCGCCCGCATACGAGACAACAGCATCCGTACGACGCCCCAACTCCGGTCCATCTCCGTCTACCTCGCCATCTACATCTTCGGGTGCATCTTCGAGATCGTGGCGGCCGTGGACGCGTTACGGCTCAAGAACACGATCCAACTCGTCGCCATCCTCTTCTTCAACATCGCCATCCTCGTCTACGGTTGCTTGGTCTCTGGACAGGTCGATGATGCGCTTAGACCTAGTTTTGGAAGCACTTGTAGGGAGTTGGCGGATGGGACTGTCGTCGGTAGTGATGACAATTTGGTGTGTATTCCTTTCTTTAGCTTGCAAGAGCGGTTGGTGTGGAGATGTGTATAGGAAGGAGTGACTGATCGGTTGTGTGGGGAACAGACTTGTTTTGGCGTCCTCAAGCTGTACAACGAAGTCAAAAAGTTCATCTATGTCATCCCAGCGGTCACTGCTGCTGGCACAGCCGTCTTGGCCTACTTGAGCTGGTTCGTCCCTCCATCCCTCTCCTCTCATCATGGCGATGTTAACCGTGAGGGAACTACAGGCGGCTCTTTGCTGAGTTCGGGTGGGACGTGTATCGGCGGATCGGCGCGGATATTCAGCTCAAGAGTCCGTTTATCCCTATACAAATGGAGACAGATGATGACGTTGGGTGTAGGGATGTATTTCTACTATCAGATTTACGTCTGTCTCCTCAAATTCGACTTTTTCTTCTTCGTCGGATTTACCATCCAATACCTCATCCTCGTCCTCGCCGGATCCAACACCGCCGAGGTACGTCTTCCTCTCCTCCCTCTAGAGCCTCCCTGTGGTTGAGCAATGTTGGAACTAGTTCGTGGTGACCATCATCGCCTTACCGGTCACTGTGGTCATCATCGTCATTGCCGCCATGGCTGTTAGACTGGAGATACGGTCGGTGACCTATATCATCTTTGTCACCGAAGCGTTGGGCCTCGTGCGTCTTTCTTCGCATCAGTACTTAGCGGACAACGGGATTGATGGAGAGTGCAGGCATATTTTTGTTACAAGCTCTTCAGGCTGTTCGAGAAGTCGCAGCGGTATAGATATGCGTTCTCAAGGAGGACACTCGCCATCTTTTCTGGACTTTCTATCAGTCAGTCCTCGTCTGTTCATTCGTTGAGTTTGAGATTGATTTTCTGGACAGTAATGATGGTTCTTACCATCATAGCATCTGTGGTGTGCTATTTGAATTTTGGAAGGGGATTAAAGGACCAGAGTGAGTTCTCCCTCCTCATATCTCCCCTATAGTTAAGAAGGCTGACATGCGACATCAACAGTCCCGCCGTACTTTCCTTCACTCAATCCACTGAAACAGAGGAAGAACGAAGACGAGAAGGAGGAGAACACGAATCAGAGTCGGACTAGTCTGGATTGATTTTCTACATGGACCAACTTGGTAGCTTTGCAGCATTATCACGATTTCGATTTCGGGAGGGGGAAGGAGAAGGAGAGTCACGAGGCTCTCAGGATCGGAACCTTGTTTCGTTTCGTCGAATGCTGATCACGAATTGATTGCCGATTCCCTTTCAGTTTCTTGTAGTAGTAGCATCTACTTACTTTATTATTCTGTCAATACTATTCCATTGTCACGAAACGAATATCTCACGTAACGAACAATTCTCGATACAACAACTGCCGCAAATCAGTTCCATAAGGAGCCCGAAAGATGTCCAAGATCGTGTCTCCCTCCCCAGTGCAAGCGAAGGTGCGTACCCTCAATAACAGCGTGTGGAGGCATGGGAAGAGCTGAGAGAGCGCTTTCGGGAGCAGTCGACGCCTCTGGTGTGCTCCGGTATCCTTCCGCCCTTTTCATCTTCCAGGAATCCCATGGCTGACGCGCCGTCCAATGGATGAGGCCACACCCGCCCAGTGATCCAGCTAGAGTTTTCGTCCATATTACCCCCGGATTTGGGAGGCAATTACCTCTTGATTAGCAGCTGTAAAGATGGCAAACCCATGTTGAGGGATTGGCTTGGAGACTGGGTGGGCACTTTCATCGGTAAGCCCCTTCTTCCATGTTTTCGTCTTGTGGGGAGACGTGTTGAGGACGTGTTCGTTGTAGGTCATAAAGGAGCAGTTTGGAGCTCAAAGTTGTCGCATGACGCCACAAAAGCTGTTACGGGGTCTGCTCACTCCTTTCTTCTATCCATATCTGGGTTGCACTGACAGCTGCTTGTATGGGCCAGATCGGCGGATTTTACAGCGTGAGCTTCTCCTTTCTAACGCAAGTGAAGCGAATTTGACACCTGCTTGATAGAAAAGTTTGGGACACCTCATCAGGAGATGCCCTCCTCACTCTCCCCCATCCTCACATCGTCCGTTCCGTAGCAATATCTCCGTCAGCGAATGCAGTCGCCACAGGGTGCCAGGACAAGCGTGTTCGAATCTTCGACCTCTCCTCTTCCTCAACGGAAGGGCAGATGTTAGGCTCTGATGCCGAGACTCATACTTCAACGGTTAGGAGCGTGGTTTGGGACGAACCACGGCGGCAGGTCATTAGTGCGGGAGAGGACGGGGCCGTCAAGTCCGTTTCTTTGTTTTCCATCTCAAAGGGTTGCTTTGTTGACGTGGGCGAAGGTGGTGGGACCTCCGCTCTAATGTGCTCGCCCATTCAGTTTCCTATCCAGAACAGATCACATCGCTGGAAAAACCTTTCGACTCTTCGCTTCTCAGTCTAGTGACAGGGAAGGATGTGTCGTTCATTGATTTGGATACGTGGGTATTCTCCACTTTTCATACTGTGTTCATATTAGACGGTTGATTAGACAACAAACCTTCCTCTCTCATAAGCTAAATTATAAGCCGACAACGGCATCGATACACCCAACATCGCGTTCGACCTTCGTCACTGGATCCTCAGAAGATGGTTGGGTGCGAGTACATGATGCCGAAACTGGAGTTGAGCGCGAAGTCTACAAGGGCCATCATGGACCTGTTTGGGCTGTAGATCTTCCTTTCCTCTCCTTTGCTTGCACTCAAACTGTCCGCTACAGATTTCATACTCACCAGACGGAGAGATGTATGCCAGCGGCTCAGAAGGTGTGCCTTTCCTCTTGTCACGGTGCAAAAAGATATTTTGCTGACCCCTGGATGCACAATCCAGATGGCACGATTCGACTGTGGCAGACATCTCCGAAATCTTATGGCCTTTGGCGACTTCCAGAGGACAGCTGATCACGTCCAGCTCTTGTTTAATCCATCTAATCATCAAGCGAGCAGTTGGTGGTATCGTAAACAGCTAAAGAGACCAAGAAATAAGATTGACTAGTGTTTGTACCCAAGACCAAGATCTCCTCATCAATGCAGTTCAAGTCTCATTTCAGTACTCAATAGGCTGGTTACAAAGGCACGGTAATCTTAGTAGCCGATGACATTTAGCTGTCAGAGAAAGGGAGTAGTAGAATCACATTTGATAAAGATTTGTTAACATTGTCAAGAGGGCAATGTAATCAAGAAAGTCGAATCGTCGAGAACAATTGGGAGAATTATCAAGAGACGATGTTCAAAATCAATAAATCAGAATAAACAAGACTCCAAACCGATCTACCTCTTTCTCTTCCCTCCCACTTTCTTCCAAAAGTATTGCTTGCCTCCTGCCTTCCTGTTCTCCCTAACAGGTCGGACGAAGTCTACCAATTCCTTCGCTCTTGCCTCATCTGGGTCCTTTTCTGGACAATAATAATATGTGCTTTCGATCTCCCTCCCTTCCGCATCCTTCAATCCTTGATTCCCTATCCTCCCAAAGAAGCCTCCGTTCTCCCATCTCTTCCTCAAAATTGCGAGGCAGGGTTCTCTCCAAATCTCAACCGCCATATCCATATCTTCCTCGGGAGAGACAAGAGTGAGGAGGTCCCTGTTATTGGAAAGGACTTCCCGGATCACTTCGCTTTCTGGGACACAGCCTTTAGGGTTGAAGACGATGGCGGTGGCCAGCATTCCTTCGAGAGGGATGTTGGACTTGGAGAGGTGAGAGGAAATTACGGCGCTGTAGTCTTTCTGAGGCGTTGGCGGTTGAGGAGACGGAACAGGAGAGAGAGGGGAGTCTTCCAGGATCGACGTCGGCGGTTTGGAAACGCGAGTGGGTGTCTTAAGGCTATCTGAAGCGACAGGGGGAAGGATAGTAAGGTTGATGACGACTTGTTTTGCTAGCAGCATTTCAAAGCCCCTATCTTCCTCTAAATTACGGCAACACCAATCCGCGTCAGCAAGTCTCGGATGATAGTATAGGAACCGACGCACCTTCCCAACTGATCCTAGCTTTCTTCCCGCTCTTGACAACGTAATCATCGACGGTCACTCCCGCCTTTCCTTCAACTGCCAGTAAGGCGTATCTACCATCTGCCGCTACTCGAAGTGTACAATGACGACGAGAGACGTG
>MU271957.1:0-14615 GCA_021432655.1 Atractiella rhizophila
CGAAAAGAAAGTGTAGAGCGAGCATTGGCAAGTTTTAAACAGTGAAGTGTGGACGAGCAGCGTTGACGGTTCGCGAGACACGACAGCGAAAGGAAATGAGAGAAGGAGCAACGGAGGGAACAATGACAAATCTTCCCTTTTACGGTGAGAGGAAAAGGACACGAGCGCTCCCGTAAATAGGCTAGCATGGGAAAAGAGCTGACTACCTTTCCCATGAGACTTTCGAGAACGGGAAGATGCAGCGGGAGTGGTGGAATCAGACAGTGCGGTTATACAGCACAAACTCCAGCCCAGGTTTAGTCCAGCGAACGTTGACACTCCGCGCCATACCTTCTCTATTCTCTATCTAGGACACGATGAAGCAGGTTTCGGGAATGAACTTGATAATTGTATTCTCACTACTGTCTTAGGACATACTCATTGAAGAATGGTAGAAGAGAAAAGACACAAGGCAATTAGCGAGGCTCAAAGGAGCCGAATATGCTTTTAATTCGACCTCTTTTGGAGAAGAGGTGAAGGGCACCACTGTTGTACCTCGACGTGCAGCACTCCACGAGTTCAAAATCATGGATACGAGCTTCCATGAAACGTTGATCTTCATTCGATTTTTGATCACGGTGTCACAAAGCACAACTTTTGATCGTCCCAACGAGCAGACTTTAACGGTCTCACACATAATTCCTCCGTAGGTGTTGGTAATCAAGGAGGGGTTGTCATGACCTCCGTCTGGGAGCGTCGATTCCAGATTAGGCGAACAGATATTTCGTTCAGGCTAATATACCTATGCGACGAAAAAGATGGTCAGTCGTATCCTGTCCAAGTAAGAGTTCGATGAAGGGCTCAGAAAATCTAGCTTTCCCGTTTGTTTCAACTAACCCCTCTCTAGAGAGAAAAGAGGTTCAGATGTCCCTATCAAGGATGGTTTTTCATCATCGCCCTTCGATACCGATAATGCAGCCATTAGAAACAGAAAGCTCACAGAACGCGATATGATGATACTGGTATTACCCTTCAGAAGCCCGCACAATTCAGCCTTAGCATCCTGTGTCAACTTTCATTAATTCTAGGGCACACACGAGCCTGGCGGAGTAATAAGGACAGAGGATGCGGACGACGTTTCACAAAAAATTCAGTCTTCGCTCAGCCGGCTCCGGAATCCGCAGTCTCAACTTTCGAAGGTCGTTCGAAGTCCAGTTTCTCACAACTTTCATCCTAGCTCTCAAAACCTGAGGAGCTTTTGGTTAGCGCCTATTTGTAGCAAAAGGTTCACGCCTATGATTAATCCGCTAGATAGACTTGTGGTTCATCCATACGTTTGTACTGAGCGCTAGGGAAGACTTTCCTGATTACGTTCGCATGAAAGAACTTGAGGCATTCTGGGAATCGAGTTCATGTCGAGAAAGGGTGTCTAAATCAATTTGAACTCATTGATTTTGCCGCACGAAGTCTGAAAGTGGTTCGCGCTCTGTATTCTGTCTCCAAGTGTCTGGCTAGTTGCTGTTGCTGCTAGCAGCAACGGCGTCCGCACATGGTGTAATAGATGCAAGACCCATTATTCTCTAAGACGCCTCTCATAAAGCAGATGTTCCTTTGGCTCCTTAAAGTGAGGTAATCACAGTAATTTTTTAGTGACCGTGTAGAGCTGTGTACAAGGTGACTTAGATGCGTTAATTTCGTTCTTTAGTCTCTGAGCGCAGAACCTGTGTGACATCGTATGAATGGGTAGATGTACCCATGTACGGTTAGTTGATGGGAGTAGATCCAAAAAATCAATGAGGGTAGGAGAAGATTCTCGAACAGCTTCAGGACTCAAACACGGCGGCTACTCCGAGGATTAGAATGTGTTGCGGTTGTAAAGAAGGAAGAATCAGGTCAATGACGCGCGTACGGGTGTGCAGAAGGGTACGGAGAATTTGTGAAAAATCTTGCAATTTGGAGTTCTCGCTGATGGTCCCCTCGTCAAGCAGTAATCAGCTCCAGGTTCGCCAGAAGGAGAGTGCCAAGCAACCGACCTTCTCATACTCTATCACTTGCCCATATCCGTCGATCCATTCGGCGGTTTGTTTATGGGTGTACGCTTTGTGCTTCAGCATCTCGATGGCCCTAGTTCAATAAGGTTCCATTTCGAGAGGAACATCGACAAAGGACCGACCGTTTCGACATAGGCAAATATGTCGGATTTCTTTTCTCCCACTGAGCGAGATCCGAGGCCTATTCACATCTCTCGTCACTTTGTGTCGGTCCATTGACAAGTCTGTAGCCCTGCCAGAAACGGCTCGTTCTGTTCCAAAGATGAGATGGATATTCTGTTCCTAAAACGAGATGGACATGATGACATGATATATGATGTTAGGAAGAATTCTCTTTTTACTTAATTTCTTAATTTACTCTGTGGCAATAGACATCTGAGGAAAATTTCTCGTATCCTCCCTTCCAATCAATTCCAATTCCAGGTAGGCATAATTTCTGACGGGAGAGAACTAGGTTGTCAATTATAAAGATTCACAATGGCGAGTATCGTGGCCAAGATGGCCAAACTCCAACATATCCTCGGTTCTTTTCCTCGGGCAAGTTGGAACAGAAAGAAAAGACTCATTTGTCAAAATCTACAAAGACTCCCCATGACGTGAATTTAATCTTCTCGTCATTAAAAGCTTTGCTAGTCACGTTCGTCAGTCGACAGCGTCCACTATTTCAGGACCCACTCGAAATCGCCGGGTGCCACATTCACTTGAAGCCCAGCCGACGCAAAATGAATGAAGACTTGGAAGCTTTAAGCGGGCATCGCGGACAGGAAGATCATTTCGTTGTGGAGGTAAAGATTATTCTAAGTGGAGGGCAGAGTTCTAGTTCTAAGCGGCAAATGGAGGAGGGATATTATATAACCTCCCACTTGAGCTTTCCTTTCCCTTTCATCAAGGGAGAATATGGCAAGAGTGCTCGTCACAGGTGCAAACGGCTTCGTAGGGATCCACGTCGTACGTCTTTCTCCTCCTCCTCTGTGTTACTCTCAGGCTGATACCACTTGCGATTCGATGCTCTAGGTGGACAAATTGCTCCAATCCGGATTCTCTGTCCGAGGGACTGTCAGATCAGTTTCAAAGTCCCGCCCATATCTGGAGAGGACATTCTCGCAGTTCATCAAGGACGGGAGATTTGAAGTCGTCGAGGCTTCGGATCTACTGTATGGAGATTTGTCTATCACAGTGCGAGGTAATGCTACGCCTTTCATCTCTTGCCATTTTACATGGATCATTTTCTGATGCGACAGGGATGGAATGCAGGTTGCTCCCTCATTGCACATGTAGCTAGCCCATTTCATTACCAGATCGAAGACAACGAGCGCGACATGCTCCTCCCTGCTATTGACGCTACGGTTAATGTTTTAAAGTACGCGAAGCAGGAGGGGGTGACGAGAGTCGTTGTCACTTCGTCATGTGCAGCAGTTTTCGACGTAAAGCAAGGAGGATTTTGGAGAGACTACACTTATACGGATAAAGGTACATTTGAAACCGCAAATTTGGCTGTGCGCTCATTCAGAATCTGGTCTTAGATTGGAATTCCACCACTTACGCGGAAGCCAAGGAGTCAAAGTTCCCTGGCTTGGTTTATGCAGCATCTAAAAAATTTGCTGAACAAGCTGCGTGGGAATTTGCCTCTTCAAACGACCTGGAGCTCGTGACCAGTGCGTTGATACCTTCAATACGTCCTCCTCATTTGTTAACAATCGTCGTAGTCAACCCTCCTATGATTTATGGCCCAGTTCTCCATGAAATCAGTGGCCCAGAAGCGCTCAATACTTCCTCCGCCAACATCTACAATCTCCTCACGTCGTCATCTCGCCCCATTCCAGACGACGGTCTTCCCCTCCTCTCAGACGTCCGTGATGTTGCCGAAGCACATGTGCGAGCTCTCCAAGTCCCAGAGGCGAAGGGCCATAGATTCATCATTTCGAACGGCGCCATTCTCTGGAGAGACCTAGTTAAACAGCTAGGCGAGGAGAGGCCAGAGCACATGGATAGGCTGCCGAACGTTCCGAGTGATCTCAAGCCGGAGACGAGAACGCTCGCGAAGTTGGATACGACTCCTGCTCGGGAATTGCTGAAACTGAAATTTACTGATGTGATGAAAACGTTCGAAGACACGATCGATGAAATTTTGAAAAGGGAAAAGAAGGGATGGGCTCATTGATACCTTTATGATTTGCAGATATTGTGTCCAGCAGATCTCTCATCAAAGGGAACATGCTTCCCATTTCTTTAAATAATTCTGTTCACAACATCTTTGAAGACGATTACCTCTTGAAATACGTTACACAAAGGAATAAATGAGCGCAATGTTGTTCAAGTTAAACTAAGTGCTTCTGGCTCTTGAAGGTACACACGATTCTACTCCAGTACGAGAAGTCGTTGCGTGCACACTTCCTGCTCTAAAACCCAGACATTCAATCTTAAATCACGCCCACAAAGTTCACCGTGAAACCCGAAGTATCTCATTTTTGGGATTCGAGAGCATCTGGCTGGTACTCAAGTGACTCGACGTCAACAAAGCAAGATACTTTCTCAAAACTCACATTACTGAGTCGTATCTAGAGCTGGACTATTTCTAGTAACACTCGTTCCCTTTGGGCACAATGTTCGTCTAGTTTCGCTCCACCAAGGCGCCGTAGTCAGCAAGCCTCCACCACCCGGCGATTCCGGGTGGTACATTCATCTGCTTCCCCGCTGACAGGGATTGAATGGATACGGCTTGAAAGTGGTGAACGGTCATCGCTGACAGGTCTCTCTCGTTGTGGAGGAGCAGAGCGTTCAACTGGAGGGGCCAGTAGGTTCAGGAGTTTTCCAAATGTGGGAGGGGCATATATATATATATACACCAGCGCAAGCTATCACCTTGTCCCATTGACGCAACAATTTGCGGGAAAGATATGGCAAGAGTACTGGTCACAGGTGCAAACGGTTTCGTGGGTATCCACGTAGTACGTCTGCCTCCTCGTCGCCTTGTGACTGTTGCGTTGATGGCAATTACTTTGATTTGGTTTTGTCCCATTTAGGTGGACAGATTGCTTCAGTCAGGATTCTCTGTTCGAGGGACCGTCAGATCGGTTTCGAAATCGGGTGCTTATCTGGAGAGAAAGTTCTCAGAGTTTTCCAAGGACAAGAGGTTTGAGGTTGTCGAAGCTGCGGATCTACTCTATGGAGATTTGTCTAGCATCGTGAGAGGTACGACTAGTCCTTTCATGTTTTCTCCAACAAATCATTTTCTCACCTCACGAATGTGACGGTGTCCAGGTTGCTCCCTCATTGCTCATGTGGCGAGCCCATATCATTTCCAAACCAAAGACAACGAGCGCGACATGCTCCTCCCTGCCATCGACGCTACCACCAACGTTTTGAAATACGCCAAACAGGAGGCGGTGAAGAGAGTCGTCGTCACTTCGTCTTGTGCGGCAGTTTTCGATGCGAAGCAAGGAGGGTGTTGGAGAGACTATACTTACACTGACAAAGGTGCACATTTCTGAACCTGGTGCTGATATATACATTTGCTCATAACTCTGATTGGGACGTAGATTGGAACTCCACCACTTACGCGGAAGCGAAGGCATCCACGCTGCCTGTCGCTGTTTATGCAGCGTCTAAGAAATTTGCTGAACAGGCAGCATGGGATTTCGCCTCTTCTAACAACATGGAGCTTGTAACTAGTGCGCTTTTTGTTCCACCACGGTTTTTCTGGACTAATGATCGCCCCAGTCAACCCGCCTATGATATATGGACCTGCCCTCCAAGACATCAGCAGCCCCGAAGCCCTCAATACTTCTTCCGCAAACATATACAATCTCCTCACGTCGTCATCCCGTTCTGCTCCACTCCCAGAAGACCGTCTTCCCCTCCTCTCAGACGTACGAGATGTCGCGGAAGCGCATGTGCGAGCTTTCCAAGTCCCAGAGGCGAAGGGTCATAGGTTCATCGTTTCAAACGGCGCCATTCTTTGGAGGGACCTGGTTAAACAGCTAGGCGATCAAAGGCCAGAGCTGAAGGATAGGTTGCCGAACATCCCTAGCGATTTGAAGCCAGAGAACAGGACGCTATCAAGGTTGGATTCGACCCCGGCTAGGGAAGTATTGGGCTTGAAGTTTACGGGTGTGATGAAGACGTTCAATGATTCGATCGACGAACTTCTAGAAAGAGAGAAGAAGGGATGGACTGATTGATTTGTGAACACGTGATTAGTTAAAATGAAACAACTCCTATTTCCTTGACGTATTCTACCTCTCACACTCGCAAGGGTGTTGTTACAAATGGTCAAAATAATTTGCAGAAAGGAAAAGGCACTAATGCAACATTGGTAACCTAGTTTCTCCCTTGTTGGCACGGTCACTCAAATAAGCTCAATAAGCTCTGAAATATTGCTTCCGGCCGATGTTTACACGCAGATCGGAATCATCGTCCTTCTTCTCATAACATAAACAACTTCGCTTTCACCTGCACAGTCTTTCTGCGGCTTCCAGCATCACAGCGAAGATGGGCAAGACATACCGCTCGCAGCCAGGCGGAGGGGGCAAGAAAGCACGACCAGTTCCCCGTGTCAAATCTCGACGGAATAGACCTGATGTTCGTCTTGCCCCTTTGCCCCAGTCTCGCTCAGTGCAGCCATGCCGATAATAATGGGACTGGGTGGATAGCTCATAACTGAAGACCCTGAGTCGTACGATCGCGGCCTGAAAGCTCAACTAAAATCTATGGGCTTATATGCTGCCCACACAATGGGGGATGGGAACTGTCTCTTCCGGTCCATCCCTTCCCCAGAAATGCCATATAGAGCTCACACAATGAGAGCAGAGCGCTTTCCGACCAATTGTTTGGCACCCCTAATGCCCATTTGCAGTTGAGGAAGGAAACGGTCGAGTTCGTGCGCAGTCATAGGGAGCAGTATCTCGCTTTTGTGGATGAGGATGTATGGGGTAACTGGGACGGATATCTCCGGGGAATGAGCACTAGCGGTATGTATTTCTTTTTGGGTTGGTCACTGTTGGGTAAAGAATGCCTTGGGATGGGTAGGGACGTATGGCGGACATTTGGAACTCTCAGCGTTTGCAAAGTTAAAACGTCGTCGAATCAAAGTCGTGCAGCCTGGACTCGTCTACGTCGTGGGATGGAAGGACGAAAGTCCCTCAGCATCCAACGACGCTGCTTCCGCATCTCCTTCGGGGACTTCAAGCTCGACAGTGATGTTGAGCCGGAAGGAGAGAAGGAGTCGTTTGAAGAGGGAGTTGGAAAGGGAGATGGATGCTGAACGAGGAGGAGCTGTTGATCAAGATAATGAGGAGGAGGAAGGAGAGCCACTTTATATTGCGTATCACAACTGGGAGGTGAGTTTCTCATTGCTCGTCCTAAGGTCTCGTGCAACATTTCTACATTGGTTTCTTTATCATTTATATCACGACCGTGGAGTACCCATCTTCGATGGAAATGATTTGAAGATGCAGTGGTATAACACTGCATCTGTGCGGAGCAATGAAGGAGTCAAATCCTTGGAGCACATTCGTCATTATTACGTTCACATTTTCAGAAGTACTTGTTTCCATACGTGTACATGGATGACAGAACGAGTGAATACATCTCCAACACCAATTAAAGTGTCTGCAATAATAGTTAGATGGAACAGACGCTGACTATCGTTCTCATGGTAGCATTATTCCAGTGTCCGCAACATCTCCGGCCCACATCAGGGGCTGCCAAAAATACGCGACACCACCCCGCCATCGTCTGATCCGTCCTCATCATCTCCACTGCCCGTACCATCGCCTCCAAACGACGATCCCATTGACTCTGAAGAGACGGAAGAGGAAGCACCACCTCTCCTCAACCTGAACGTCATCCCTCCCTCATCTTCTTCCCCCGCCAAGGCGCTCCTACGTTCTCCCACCTCTGTAGCTCACCTCCTGAATGGGCAGAATCATGAGCGCGATTCCTCTCCTGCCATCTCGTCCGAATCCGGGTCGAGTAAGCTGACTGGGAGCTCTTTGGGGACCTCAGTCGTCTCTTCGGAAGAGTGGGAGAAAGAGAAAGGCCATTCTAATGCTTCCACTATTGTAGGTCTCAGAGGGAGGGGATTGAGGCTCTTGGATACAGGGAGAAGGAGGAGGATGGAGACGGAGAGCGTGAGCGGCGCGAGTTCAGTCATCGGGCGACGGAGTAGGAGTCGCTCTCCCTCGATTGGAGAAGAGAGCCCACGTCAGCGATCAAGACGCGAATCGCCCGCTCCTACCACTGTACCTACGACGACTGCTCCCACTCCAGCACCTGGGGAATCAGACCTCTCCGAACCCGATGACACAGCGCTCCAACCTTCGACTCAGGAGACGCTTCCTCCCTCACCACCAGAGAAGAGGAAGAGGGGCAGACCGCGAAAGAATCCCGCTGTTGCTGTCGCAGTAGTTAGCGTTGTCGAGAGCACGATGAAAAGGAAGGAGAGGGAGGCGAAGGAGAGGAAACAGTCGCTGAGGAGTTCAAGCGGTAAAGGTGTAAAAGAAAGAGGTGGCGCCGGAGGAGGCGTCGAGGGAGGGTTCAAGGAACTCAAAATTTAGGACGGGTCCTAAAATGCCCCTTCATCCTTCGTTCGTTCCTGGGAGACGGACAAGGATGGAATGTTCTGAAGGAGGCGGATTACTTGAGTTCTTGTTACCTCTGTTGCTTGACGACTGGATGACGACCCACGATTGATGCTTCTCTACGCAATTTCCCTAAATATTGACTTATTCTTCAACAACTCCCATCCATCAACACTAGTTCTTCATCTTCATTATCAAGTTTACCCAATCAAGTCGATTAGCATTTCCAACGTTCTCGTCATGGTCTCTCGTAGTTGGTCAATGGTCAAGGTGTAGAGATGTTGGGATCGGGGCAGTGAGAGCTGCAATTTCTTTTTACTCTTCTCTTTTTGCTTTTCTTGATTTGCTCCGCTATCTTCACTTTTTTACTTGTGTTGCAGTGTTCCTTCTCTCTTCGCAATTCGAAGTTTCAAGGAGACGAACAAGGCGTCTCGTTGTTTTATTAGCCGAGTAGACTTCTCTTCTCACCATCGTGCAATTACTACCACTGGTTATTAAGTAACTCCATGAATCAGAACCGTGTGACGTTCATTTCGACCCAACCAGCCGGAGCAAATAAGAGATATTATTTAGTCGCCTCTAACCACTTTCGAATAACCTGTCGATCATTCTCGCTCGCCACCCCTCTGCCACCTTTATTCCCAGGTGCCCAATCTTCAGAGTAGATGTCCATCAACAATTTGGTCATCAGGATGTCCACATCCTGAACCACTTTCCTCTCCACAGCAGGATTTGGAGACGCAAGAAGTTTTCTTGCGGTCTGCATTTGAATTAGGACGGTGTATGTAAAGGTTGAGATGATGACGCGACGTACAAGCTTGACACCAAAGGCAGCACGGCGACCCAACCCTCCACCAGAGGCGAAGTCGGTCCCAGTCTTTTCCTCTTCCGAATCGATCCACTTTTCTTTCCAAGAGCCGGATATCTCGATGACGCGTAGGAAGACCTTCCATGCACCTGCACATCAATAAGCATGTGAGCATGGCGGACTAGATGCTCGACGAACCTGGGTAATCTTGGGCGGTGTACATCGTTTCAGCATTCCGGAGGAGGAAGAGGGTATTGTAAGGCTGGAGGAGGATGAGATTGCTTAATGCGCTTAGTGACTGATTATATCTTCGACGACACGTCAGTTTGCTCGACAAGGTCAGAGGGACACTCACGAAGCTATGCGCTCGTACACCTCTACGAGTTCAAGCCAGCCTTCTGGGTCATTAAAAACGGCATCAAGGTGTTCGATTAGCAATGCGACTCCTTTCTTGAAGTCTAATGAAGAATCTCTGTACTTTGAGATCTTGGTGTTTGGAATAGGCGAATGGTTGAGGTGGAGCGAGATAAGACGTTTGCGGATTGGCTAGACTGCTCTGTTGAATGGTAGATCTAAGGAGGAGGATGTGAAGAAATCGCACGATACAAGTTTCCTCATCAGCGAGGATCTTTTCGTAGAAATCGCGAGCGATACTCCATTGAAGCTTGTGTTCCAGGAGACAGCCTTGCAGGACTTGTACGCGAGGAGAGTCGGGAAATTTTTCGGCCAGTCGTGAGATGCATGCCTGTTAACAAAGTCATGAGTGAAACTTTCTAACTTGAGTGAGAGTCCAAGCGGGAAGCAAATGTATAATCAGGGGAATGTGGCGACCAAGTCTAAGCCGGATTTCAAACTTTCCTCGATAGCACACTCGAGCTGCACTGAGACAGAAAAGGAACAAATGTGTTCAACAGGACTGTAAGTATTTCACAGCTCCCCAACCGTTTAAACAAGAAAATTAAGTATCATAGTATCACAAAAAGGTAAAGTATCTACGCAAGCAAACGTTTTGCTTCGTTTCAGTTCAAATTACAGCGACGATATTCGTTGAGAAGTCGACTGAGAATAATAAAACATAATTGCAAAGACTGCCTTAAAGCTCATTGTCTCTCATACGGTAGAAGAGACTGAGGAGGTTCATCCCTTTCGAGTTCAAACTCCCACCAATGCCACAACAGAAAGAAGAAACATAACTTACCTCTGCCAGCTGCTCCCTGCCACACTCAAGGGCGGCGACCGCCGTCTGCTCCAAGAAAGCCCAAGCTTCATTCCGATGCAGCCTTATGAGTTTATACCTTAAATAGGATAGAGGAAGCTGGAGATACCTTCGTCTCCCATTCTCTTGAGCATCCCAGCAGCTATTACTTGCTCTCCATGCTCCACGACCAGTGACGGGTTGCGTACGCCAGAAGTGCGATACGCTTTGAGGAGGGGGAGAGAGGCGGCCATGGTGCTTGCTTTTGCTGATCACTTGGACACAGCGCTGCACGGAAGCTGAGGTGAAGCTGGTGTGTATCCGAAAAGTTGGACGTGTTGTCGAAATCTGATCGGTGTTACCTTTTCGGGTAGCACTTCCCGCTGTGCCCGTAGACTTCTCTTTCTCACAGAACACCATTGTAAGAAGATGACCCGAATACCTCGCCTGCATTCCCTCCTCCGCACACAACGCGTAAGTCTGTATTTACTCCTAGTTGAGTTACTAACACCTCGCACCAGTTCCCGCCGTTTACTCTACGCCATCCTCTCCTCCTAGCCCCTCGTGCCCACTCCCAATCTCGTCTCTACTCCTATTCATCGTCCGAACAAGGTCCAAAAGAGCCCGAATGGCATCCTCCCATTTCGGACGCAGAGAAGGAGAAGCAAGAAAAGATCCTGCGCGTCTACAGAGCGTTCATGCTCGCCTTTGGAATAACCGTCGTCCTGTGGGTGTGGACGCCTAGGGATCCGAGGGAGAAGGAGAAGGTGGGGAGGAGGATGGTCGTCACCAAGGGTGAGGGTGAGGAGGAAATCAAGGTCGAGTTCAAGTGAATATTACCTAATTCGTTCAGAGCAAATGACAGCAGTTGCACCAATCAAGCTAGCTTCAGTGTAAGGAAGCGCAATGTGCTGAAAAAAAGCATGGTATCTGTTCTACCTGAGACGGAATTAACAACAGGGTATATAAAATCGGTTGCTACACTAAGTATGCGTGGATTACAAAAATGCAGTGTTGCACCAATCGACGGAACACAGGTTTCCGGTGCTTGAAACGAAGAAGTCTACGTTCTTTATCGCTCTCAAATTATATGCTCTTCTAAAAAATCGAGTTAACAGAACTAACCTGAAGACAGAACGGAAGAATGACATACCATCCTCAACAGCCTCATCCTCCTCGACCTCGATATCAGGCACTCTCACATACTCATGGACCTCATCCCTCGCATTCAAATCGACATTCCGCATACCGAGGATACCAATGAAAGCGCCAATAAGAGCGAGTATCGCCACTCCATTCAAAACACGTTGGACATCGGTATAAGCCTCATTGATCCCTACCCGGATTGGGTCTTCCGGAGGAAAGGAGAGAGCGACCGAGAGAGAAGAAACAATGTCTGGAATGAGGTATTGCGATGCAGGTGGCAGATGCACCCTTAGTCGAGAAGGCAACAGGGTGGTCCATAAGGCTCCGGAGATGGCACTGCCTAAGGCACCTCCGATTTGAGTGATGGTGAGGAAGAGCGCAGTGGCACATGCGATGTCTAGAATGGGATCAGCTTGGGCAAGTTGTTGCTGTTAGGCATGTGACGAACCTTGACTTCCGACGACGCTCTGCACTCCAACCTGTCCAGCGACGGTGGTGAATCCTGCCCTCCTTTGAGCATTTGTGAATGGACAAAGCAATGTGGTGGCACACCTCCACCTATTCCCCCTACTACCTGGCTCAAAACCAGCTCCCACGTCGGATTATCCAGTCGACGAAACCGAACCATCATCAGCTCCCCACTAATACCTCATCAGCGAACGACCTCGATGAGGAAGTTGAGGGAGAGTTAACATGGTATGAATGATGACCCCAATAAGTCCCCAAATTTTGTAACGCCCGGATATCTTCGTCAGAATGCCAATGAATACCGATGAGACCGATGCGGTGAAGATGTAGGTCTGGCTTAAGGGCTGTGAGCGCTTTCTCGCCTTTCACAAGAAGGCAGAAAGTAAACCTGATATATTGAGCATCTCGAGCCGAATGTCCTGCGAACAAAAAGCAAAAACATAGTCAGAAGAAGAGAGGGAGAGACAAACCTCGAGCAACTTGGAGAAAACTCGTAAAGTAGGTTTCATAGATGAATTGACTAGCAAAGTGCCAGAAACCAAGACAACATCCAGCAACAATGGTCGTGTTCTTCGCAAGACGAGGTGGTAGAATCGGATATTTGGATCTTTGCTCGACTCGTGCGAAGAGAGCGAGTGTCAAGAAGCCGAAAAAGAGAAATAGGTAAAGGCGATCTTCGTCCGAGATAAGCACCTCTCGTACACTGAGCGTAAATACTCACAGTCACCCCAACCTTTCTTCCACTCTGCTCCAACGCTGAGGGGAAATAGGATAAAGGAGCATCCCAAAGTCAGGAGGAGCATTCCAAAACCATCAAGCTCTCTCCAAACATTCTTGAGCGCGACGCGCAAGCCTCCTTCAGCTCCGAAGGCATCTCCTAGATGGGTAGGAATGCCTGCTAATTTCTCCACCGATTCTTCATCGCTTTCGACATCGTCCTCTTCCTGCAAAGATCGCAGGAACCGTGCAACTCTGTTCCACTCCCAGAAAAGCCGAAAGGAGAGATATAATGCTGAGAGTGGGACGAGGACGGCAAAGATAAGATAGGCTATGCGATATAGAGTTTCGCCTCCGAGAAGGAAGAAGTTACCGATTGGAGGGCCTGTTGTTGATCTCAGCCCAGGACCACGAACCAAGAGTACGCTTGTGACTTACCAATCCAGGTTGTAAAGAGCCATGGTAGAGATATTGTCGAGATGATGAATGCGCGAGAAGTCAAACTTGAGGTGTCTACAGACGAGTGAACTTAAAGAGTACGAGACGATTGATTGCCTACCAGCCACAACAACTTGTTGGCTCAGTTGAAGCCCTTGACTTCCCAAAGCCGCCACAATTTTGCCGACCTTTCTTTCACGTCAGAAGAAGAACGAAATCATGGCGGCACCAACGCACCCCAAACATCTGTATCGAACCAGCAAAAGCTATGAGAACGTAACCTGACCACAAGCGCATCAGGTTTGATCGCTCCTCGCTAAAGGAGAGGAACTACCGATGCCATATGTCACTCCGGATAGTGCAATACCCTCTGCACGTCCAAATACGTCTAACACTTTCGCCAAGGGTGGTTTTCCCACGGCAAGAGCAATCTGTGATTTACGTGTCACCACAACGAGGGACTTCAAGATATTAGTTGCTTACGTTAATCGCCACATATACACTACTGAGGAAGCCGTGTGCTTTGAATAAGGATAGGAAGTACGGCTCAATTGTAGGTGTCACATTCGCTTCCTAAAGACACATTATTTTCGATAGAGGTGTAGAGGTTACCGCCTACTAGCGAAGTTGAAATCGAGAGGATGTAGACACTAGGGTTGATGTCAGTCAGCTAAACAGAGTGTCAAGTTCATTGTAGTATGCATCATAATTTCAGTCTCTGCGATTCAGAGGTGAATAATTGCTAAGCTTAAACTTTCCAGCTGTGCTCCTCCTATTGTGACAAACGAACACATGCAAGCATGTATCATGCTTGTCTTTAGGGTGGTCTATCTCTATGTCTCTGCTCCAAGCCCACGCCTCATTTTGTGGAAAACTTCTGTTGACAGATAGCACAGACATTCGTGTGCGTCGTTGCCATCTCACTCGACAAATAAACAAAATAAGGGACGAGACGCAAACGAGACCACCCAAATCCTATTCCATCCCACCTAGAGGAGCAATTCTTCAACTACTCCTCTGGTTACTGCTCGCGGTTTCCAATTAAAGACAATTCAAGTTTGTGAGTCACTGTCGGCTGTGTCAATGGAGAATGCAGACAAGATCTCGGACGACGCCAGTGGCGTAAAGATGGCAACAGTATTCACTTCAAATATGTTCTAGGCTATTCTGGGTGAGTGGGCAAGCTTGGGCCTTGGAATACGACGAATGTGGTGGGACGGTCTAAGGACGTC
>MU271958.1:0-14595 GCA_021432655.1 Atractiella rhizophila
ACATGACAATACAACAGGTAAGTATTTCTATTCAATTTTTTTGCATATACATATCTGAGAGGAACAATCATTATAGAGTCAATGGCATTTCGAGAACATATCAGGATATTCAATAATGCTTTTGCATTTACATCCTTAGGCGTCCGCCAGGTATCAATTACTGGACATGGTCCCTACTCCTTCAAAATTCAGGGAGAGCTGTGCCACCTTATTGGCACTCTTTTACCACAACGAGAAGGGTGTGAAACATTTGCACAGGTCTACATTACAGATTCAGCTGTACAGACTGAACGAAGAGTTGGCAACACTTCAATATCACTGAATCGTAGGACGCCTGAAGACCTTCAGGCTATGCTCTTCCGTGTCAACCCATATCCCAGGATCTACAAATTTGCAAAAGAAAGAATGGAACAGGATCCCACTACAACACTACAACTTTGCACAGTCGCCCCACAAGATAGAGACCCAAGACGCTACAACATTCCTGTAGCCAGTGAAGTTGCTGTAGTGAGGTAGGAGACGGTAACGGAGAAGAACATGGAGTGGCCAGAGATATCGTCATCCAGCTCAGGGCAACCAGGACCGGTAGCAACTTACGGCATGTGAATGAGCTCAACTCAAATTATCTTCCACTTCGTTTTCCTCTTCTGTTTCCATATGGGGACCAAGGATGGCATCCGTGGATTCCGTATCGAGACCACCTGCCTGCAGATCTTCCTCCTCACGAGCGAGAGCACTTCAATGATGACGGCATGCAAGTTGGTAATTCTGGGGTTCGACAACGTGTCAGCCAAATGGAGTTCTATTCTGGAGTTCTATTCTTACATGTTGCATCAACGAAATGATATATTCTCACTCCCTCTCTACGGTGGTCGGCTACTGCAAGAATTGGTAGTCGATGCTTATGCTCAAATTAAGGCGAATCGACTCCGCTATCTGCTGTTCAATCAAGTCTATTCTTCGAGCCGAGGTGTATCAAGGTCTTACGGATGCCCATGCAGAAGGCTATTCTTTAGAAGATATCGGGAGGCGGACTATATTACCATCAAGTTTCACTGGCAGTCCACGTTCAATGAATCAGCTGTTCCAGGATGTAATGACTATAGTTG
The DNA here is from genome assembly GCA_021432655.1 of Atractiella rhizophila. Lineage (NCBI taxonomy): Eukaryota > Fungi > Basidiomycota > Atractiellomycetes > Atractiellales > Hoehnelomycetaceae > Atractiella > Atractiella rhizophila. Next base: position 1,110 of record MU271958.1, read on the forward strand.
GTGCCAAAGGACCCCCAAATATCTTTACAACCTTCACTTGCAACCCACACTGGGCAGAGATCACGGAAGCCATCCTACCAGGACAAAAACCAGAGGATCGACCAGATTTGGTTTCAAGGGTTTTTTGACTGAAGGCTCTGGAGTACATCAAGGATTTAGTGGTACGACAGATTTTTGGAAGGGTTATCAGATATGTCTGGGTCATTGAATGTCAGAAGATAGGTCTACCACATGCCCACATCATGTGGATGGCATCAACGATCACTTGATTCAGTGGCTCGAATCCATAGGAGATCGGGTATATTATAGTACAGATCAAATTATAGATGACGAGGGAGATCTCAGAAATCGCTTCTCTGTTGAGTACCTGAATACCCTGGAGATCTCTGGATTCCCTTCGCATTGTTTACACCTCAAGACCGGTACACCCATCATTCTTCTGCGAAATCTCAATCCATCTGCTGGCCTGTGCAACGGCACGCGGCTCATTGTCACTCAGCTTCTCCGACGAGTCATCGAAGCAACCATCATTACAGGTACATACAGTGACGAATCAGTTCTCATTCCTTGAATTGGCATTGACAGTGCAGTATCAAACCAGCTTCCTTTTCAATTCCGGCGCTTTCAATTCCCTGTGCGCTTAGCGTTTGCCTTAACTCTGAATAAAGTGCAAGGACAATCTGTTGGACAAGTGGGTTTTGTACTTAGAGTCTTCTCCTTTCTCTCATGGGCAGCTTTATGTTGGTCTTTCACGGGTTTCAAACGCAAACAATTTACAAGTATTGGTCAAAACAAAGCAAGGAGAAGAAACAAGCAAACAGATAATGTAGTTTACAAGGAAGTGTTACAAGTACTCAATCACTGATCATGTCTCAGCATGTTCCTAACAGTATAGTCAAAAGCTGAAGTGGTTCTCCTCGTACCTCGGAGACCACTCAGCTTTCATTGTTTTTTGAAGACAGTAGAGTACATATGGTGAGTCTGTGCTCGCCGAAGGCGAGGCCCCACGCAGTGGCTGCCAGAGGCAAGAGCTCCACGCAGTGGCCGCCGGAGGCTGGGGTCCAAGGGGCGAAGCCCCTGGCGGGGGGGGATGCCCGAGGGACGAGGGCACTGACACACTTGTACATATGTAAAAGCACTGCCATAAATTGTATCATAAGTTTCTTGAAACATGTAAGGTAGCTAGATCAGGAAAGCAATAAAGGGAAAACTCGGAAATAAGGCATACTGAGCAGTACAAGTGAGAAAGGGCAATAAGGTAATAATTGAGACGGTGCAGACCGGCGAAATGTTTAAGGTTTGCTGAGCGGCGATTCGTGTGAGACAGGGGAAGGCGGCGATGGGGAGGTGCGTGATCCTATGGCATGGTAAAGTAGGTCACGTGACTTCAGACTGTGCATTTCGGTAATGCGTAGGGGCAAGCCTGACACGCTCGCCGTTCGGCCTCAGGCTCGCGAAGAAGCTGCTCCCGACGTCAGTCCCCTCTTTTGTGGCGGCTCCTCTCACATCTCGGCCGGCCTGACCCATACCAGGTATTCCAGCAGGAGGCCAGCTACTTCGGGGTCCACGAGCCTCGCCACCCTGTGGATCCTGCCCGTCTGGGCCTGCGACTTGTTGTACCGCATCACGAAGGCGATGGTGTCCTTCGCCCAGAAGATGTTCCTCAGTCCTTCGCCTTCGGGCGCGTTGGTGAGCAGCAGGGGCCCTATCTCTGTCCCTTGGGGCGGGCCCTCCCCAGCATAGGCAGCAGAGGGTGATGATCTTCGTGAGCATCTTCTCGGCTCTGGACACGAACTTCTCGGTCTCAGCCGTCTTCCACCGCCCGCTCGAGGCATCGCGCATCTTCTTCTTGACTTCGGGCGTCATCTTGGTGAAGAAGTCGAGGAAGTGCTCGCTCAGTCCGTTCTTCGGGTCTTGGAGGAAGTTGTAGCCGAGGTCTCGCTTCCCCAGTTCGTCTCACAGGTGAGGGCTCCGCAGGAGGCCGTAGTTGAGGGGCAGGTCCTGGAGGAGGCCCTGCCGGAGTTCGTTTCGCGTCCGCCTCAGCGGCTCCCTGAACACCGAGCGCATGTGGTCCAGGTCGAGCTCAATCCCCTGGTATTGGCACCTCTTCTTCTCTTCGTCCAGCCAGCGAAAGTCGAGGTGGCCAGCGAGTCGTCTCGGGCCATGAGGATGGCGAGCGTCTTGACCCAGGTGACCCTGCCCATCGTGTTGTGGTCGTGCGCCGTGGTCAGTTTCTGGGCTTCACCCGCGAGCAGCTCCACCGCCTCCACGGTGGAGCCGTCCCTCGGGAGCTTGGCGGACTTGCGCTCGTATATCCTGAAGGCGACAAGCCGGATCCAGAATTGGAGGTGCGAGACCGGTTGGGTCACCCGGTCGTCTCCTCCCCAGGTGCCTTGCGGGCTCATGCTCGTCCTCATCAGGAATTCGACGGCGAGGTCCGTTCGGGGGTCCTTCGTCGCCCGAGGCTTGAAGATGGCTTGGCAGAGGTCGAGCAGCGGCTCGTCTTCGGGGGGTGACCCTTCGCCCAGTCCTTCGATGTGCCGGTATAGGGAGTCCGCCTTCGCCTCGATGTCCTCCTCGATCTCGGGGTACCCATACTTGTGCCTTTGGCCGGCCCGCTTCCTCGTGCAGTGGAGGATGAAGGAGATGAACCTCCCGAAGGTGGCGGCGTACTTTGCGTATGTGCCCGGCTCCAGCTTCCTCCCAAAGTTCTTCAGCCTGTCGACACCGGCACGGTGCTCCATCAGCCTCTCCCCTATCCTGCCCGAGCCGTGCTTCCAGATGTTCTGGTGCCAGCCCTCCACGTGGTCCTTGAGGTGTTGGAAGAGCCTCGCAAGCTCCGGCCGGTCCTTGTCTCCCACGGGGCTTCGCACACTTTTTTGGATGAGGCTGCTCTCATGCAGGATTCCTTAGTCGGCGAGGTGCGAGTCCCAGTGGAGGAGGATGTTGAAGAGCGACCTTCGGGACTGCTGCCCTTCGGGCAGGTGTTCGGGTCGAGTCTCGCTGTAGGGGACCTGGGCGAGGGTGGGCACGAGGGATTCTGTCCGTGCGTGCTGCTGGCTCATTTCGGGCGGCTGGACGTGTGTGATGATCTTTGGTTTCCTTTGGAGCTGAGGTGATGGTGGTAGACGAGTTGGACGTGGCAGCAGTGGGCCGACCTCAACCTCGGCTTGTCCGCGTCGCGGTGGTGCGCCTGGTGGAGTGGGAGAGGGAGAGTTGGAGGCAATCACTGTGGTGGCAGTGGTAGCCGTGTTGAATGGGTAGCGACGGGAGCGGCTCGGGTGGTGCTGGTTGGAGGGTGCCTGGGTCAGGGTCAGTGGACCCGAAGCGGAGAGTCTCTCCCCCTAACTGTCAGATACCTCAGGTGGTTTGATGGGCTCCGGTAGACGGCGGATGGCTTGGGCGATGATGTGCTTCTTCGTGTGACCCGCCAGTTTGTGGCTTTTCTGGGTGAAGAGTTTCTCTTTCGCCTCGGGGTGGACGTAGACCTGGTGGTTGCGGCAGTAGAGGTAGCCCGGTGCAAGGACGAAAGCGCCCAGATCGCTGGGGACAGTTCTGTGGTCTTGTCAGGGGGATGACCCTCTCTGGGATGCTGACTTACCTGAACTGCTGGAGGATATGTTCTGCTGAGAGCTAGAGGGGGATGATGCCTGAGTAGATGGTGGTTGACAGATTATGTCCCTGATTAGCTTCAGCGCATGGTCAGCTTTACATTTGGGCGCCGCATGCGCCAGTGCATGAGGATGCTCCCACAAAGCGGGACTCCAAAAGGCTCTCTACTTTGATCCAAGGCCTTCATAGGTTCGTGTTTTACGGTAAGGTTCGCATCTGGAAGGCCAAGGTCATGCATTGTGTCTCATGTTGGCCGCACTGGATTCTGGTATGTATTTGAGGAGCTAGCCCCCTAAGGGGCCCCGAAGTGCAGACCCGAAGTGGTCCTTATCAGTTCGCACAAAGCGAAATTTGAGAGGGGGGGCGAACATGACATGTTATGGCTAGTTCCTGCACAAAAGTGATTATTTTGTGAAATAGGTGAATTTTGCATGTTGCAGACCCATAATAGTTATTTCGCAACAAGGGGGTAGGTAGGCCACAGCCAGTCACTGACCCAAAGTGATAATTTCGCACCTGGAGGGCATTTCACAAGTTATGCCCTGTTACTGATCCAAACTGCTTATTTCGCGACCGAAGGTGCACTTCACAAGTTGGAGCCTATCACTGATCTGAAAAGGTCATTTCACAACTGGAGGTGCATTTTGCAGGTTGCAGCCAGCGAGCCACCCAAAGTGGCCATTTCGCAACTAGAGGTCAGTTGGTGCCCACCGCTAGTGCCAACAGTAACCGTTATTTTGCAACTGGAGGCACACTTTGCAGGTTGTGGCCAGTTGCTGATCCGAAATGGTTATTTCGCAACCGGGGGTGCACTTCGCAGGTCAAAGCCGGCCACTCACCCGAAATGGTATTTTGTGACTGGAAGGCACTTTGGAAATGGTCATTTCGCGACCATAGTTGAACTTCAGGGTTGCAGCCTTATTGCTGATCTGAAATTGTTATTTTGTAACTGGAGGTGCACTTTGCGCCTGGCAGCTGGCGAACGACCTGAAGTGCCCACTTCGCAACTGGTAGTGAACTCAGTGCCCTCGCGATGAACCTCGCATGTTTGAGTGAGTTCGTGTTGGGCTGATCCCAACCTCGCGAGACAATTTAGCCATCGCGTCTGAGCTGACGGGACTCAATGGTGCGTTCTGTCCCATCAGGTTAGTTCCGTCAGTCAGAGCCTCGTGACTGGGCTGACGGGACTCACCCTGGCCCCGACCCTAACTCTGTTCCCCAGCTAAATTTGACTGACGGAACAGTTTCGTTGCGAAGGAATAGTAGTAGGCCCGTGATGTAGCTTCAACGACATCTAATGTGTATTGAGAATGAGCAAATATTAAAAAAGTGGAGGACAAAATACACACCACATATATATCAAAACATACAATTCCCCATTGCTTCACCATTATCCATTGTATCTCAGGCATGAGTATGTCAAATGCAAGGCCTGAGAGCTATTAGCATTGAGTAGCAAGTACAGAAAACATACTGCTTTTCATGCTCAACCAATCTAAACTCGGGCTTTGAAAAGGTGCCCAGCAGTTTAGGCTAGTTTGAAGAGTATAAGATTTCTTCCAGGCAACGATTCCAATCCACAAGAAAGGTATGGTGGGTACCAGCCTTAATAACCTTCTTCTGAATGCTTGTGATGGTGAGTCAGCTGGCTGAGGGCAGTTCTTAATTTTGACAAGGAGGTTTTTGTATAAGAAGATATCAGGAAGGACACTCAGAACACTTGTAAGAGAAGAAGCTGATCCACAAAATGGCTTGCCAGCTGTATTATGCCTGTTTTCATTATTTGATGTTGAAAACGGGAGTTGCTGATGCTTTGGAATAAGGCATCCCTTCGCAATGTGACCCTTTTGAAGCTTGAATGTGGTGCAGCACTTGTTCCAAAGCCCATTTGATAGAGGAAAAAAATTGTTTTCCTTACTGACTCCTGTGACTTCTTGGTCCACAACAACCCAGTCAAAATTCTGAGCATAATACACGTGTCAGCGCCTTTAAACTGTATACAATAAAGCTTATTTAAAAGACAATAAATAATTGTCTTCATGACTGAGTCAAGTGAATGAATGGCTTTGTCACTTTGGCAAAATTTTCCTTACATACTTAAACAACTTAATGAAGTAAACAGTTTGTGTGATGTTCTGGTTCATCTTATGTGAGAATGTATCCTAATTTTCCTTTTGGTGTTGGTTCGATTCTCTGTTGCCTCACATTTTATCACCCCTGAAGCCGTGACTAATGAGTAATCAGCCACTGATTATCTCTCAGCATGATTAACAGCATGGTACCACTTTTTATTGAAAAACAGGAAACTAGATGTGGTCTCCCCAAGCCCAGCTTGTAGGAGAGAAAAAAAAATGATCTGGTAAGTGCTGTATTTGCACATTGACTTTTGGGCTATGTAGGCTGTGCCTGCATTGAAGCGTTCGGACGTTTTCCTCCATAAATATCGAAAGTTCTTGTCGTTCACGGTCTCTCACGAACGGTTCATTCTGGGTGGTGTCTGATTTCTGTCAACAGCACTGGAATCTGACTGAAAAACCTGCGAGATTCATCGAGGATACTATGCGAGGTACGATCTTTTTATCCGTCTTTTGGCAACCCCTTCAAATTTATGGTACCAAACATAGTGGTCAATCTCATCACCCCCGCCGATCGGAGCCCATGGCTCTATCTCTCCATCCTTCCCTCTATGGAACCCCCTGTGGACACGGAACTCACCTTGGCTTTCCCTTCCGGATTCACGGATGAGGCTCCGGCTGCAATGTCCTGGAAAGTTGCCGAGCTCCGAGACTTTCATTATTCTGATGCACGCTTTCGTCCATATGTCACCTTCCACTGGGATCATTTCACGGTCGAAGATTTGCCTGCTGATCTGTGCCATCTGCCATCAACAACCTACTCTTACACGTTACTGTTAGAGCGCGAATACCTCCGTCACCAGGGTTACTTCGTACCCATCGGTCGATACTCTTTCGACCAGATGCGCTTTGTCGCTGTAGATGACCAAGAGCCTTCAGGCACCCAGGCGCTTCGTCCGAGCAGCGCGAGCATTATCCAGCTCTCGTATATTAAACCATATAACCCTTTCGTCAACTTTCCTGTCGAGCTGCTCTCGCTCATCTTCAGTTTCCTTGGAGCCAACACAATGGCCCTAGCCGATGTCTGCAATGACTGGAGGGCTGTGTCAGCTCCTTTTTGGAGTGAACCCACTTCCATAGCGAAGAAGCATCGTCTTTTGAAACGATACAAGAATGCAGGGCGTCTGTGGAAAGAACTGCAGTCTGAAGAAGCTGTTAGTGTTGAGGTCGTGACAGAGGTCATTGTGGGCTCACCGAATGTTACAAGAGTGTGGCTGGACGCTTTCTGGGATGAGGTGGAAGCGAGGAGGGTGTTGAATGCGATTGAAGGCTTGAAATGGCTAGAGGAAGTAACCTTTGGTGGAAATGGTGCGAGAAAGTGGAGGAAGATGGAGGTAGAGGACTTTATGCGGAGGACGAGTGGGAGGATCATACACTTCAGCGCTTATGACGTTGACGACTGTTTTCCCAACCCCTCTTCCCCATTCGAGACATCTAGCCTTCAATTGTCTCCTGCCTTGGTATCACTTGACCTTCAAAACTACCCACGTCTCTCGCCATTCCCCATCCTCTTCACCCTCCGGCGCCTGACTCTGTCTCCGTTCCAACCCTCCAGCTCAACATACCCTCTGTCGTCCCTGCTGGAACATCTTTCGCTCAAGCTCGAGCTAACCTCGTCCGAGCCAGCCTCCTCTTCCATTGACAGAAATACCTCTTTCGAACCTCCTCTACTCGATTTATCACACCTCAAACACCTGACCACCCTGGTAATGGATGGTCATCAGGAAAACGCAAATCTTGTTCACCCCACCTTTTTTGACACTCTCAAGAATGCAAAGGCGTTAGAAGTCATGGTGGTTTGCTGCTGTACAATGCACTGGTACGGGTTCGACGATTTCATCCACTGGTTCTTTGGGAGTCGTGACGAGGGGGATTCAGCTCAGGAGGAGGGATCTGACCCTCAGAAGAGGCTTTTAGCACCATATCTACGACGTCTTCATATTACTTTATTCTTTGGAGAGTGGCCTCAGCAGCAGTTCACGAAAGCTAGGACAACGATGAGGGTAACGATGAGAGATTTGGGATTCATTGAATCGGATGGACGATCGAGGATTTTAGAATGTGGCGACCTGTAATAATGAAAGTATACCAAGATTTGAGTTGAAATGTGAACTAGATATGTTTGACAAGCGCATATCATATACCGTGCCATTATTACGTCGCGACGGGACTGTTCCGCCTCTCGAAACGCTTTGGGTGACAATCTGTCCGGGGAACAAGTGCAGGCAACAGGGTCTTTTATAACTTTTGGGGATCAAGGTTGCAATGCAAGACATGTGGGGATGATCGGTAAGACGAAGGTGATGTACTTCTTGTGGAAACATGGAACTTGAAGGCATGAATTTCTTCCAACTGAGTTATATGTTTTGTCCACGATTTGCAACTTCTCATAACGAGTGAGGATCTGACAGGCAGAAGAGCTATTCGAAAACGGTTTTATGTACCGGGATGGTCATGCGAAAGAATGAGTAGTACCAACTTGAAGGTAATACAAGTACACTTTTTTATTCATTTTTCTTTGTTTTTGAAGCACACACATGCGTATATTCCCAAAGGTACAACAATCCAAGCCAATATCATAGCCTTACACCACCGCTTTCCTTTCCAACAGGGCATTGCACAATATTCTCTTTCCTAGTTGAACAAACTGGAATGCGTGGTTACCCTTCTTCGCCTTCATTCGATGGACGAGAAGCGGGAACGTAGACGGGAAGCCCCTCTCCTTCATCCCTCTCTCTCGCTACAGCTCCAGATGTCCTCTTCCTCGGAGGAAGGATAAGTTCGACAGTGACGAGTGGGCGATACGCGAGCCAAAATCCGCCTGGATCATCATGAGTTTAGATGGCAAAGGGGACAATTGGGAGAAACGACCTTCGTGCGATATCCGCCACCTCAGTTTCTGGGATTCGTTATCCGACTCCTCTCGACCCTCCTCTAAGCTACGAGTGCGGTGAAGGTACGCGCTTAGACTGGATGGCGACCAGTCTTTAGCTTTCGTCTTGAGATCGTTCATCAACCTCCACCGGCGCACCTGTCACACAAATGTAAAGTAAATAATGACCTCCGTCGACCCAAGAAGAATAAGAGAAGACGCACACGCGTCAAACCCATCCCGAGCGCGTTCAGGATGATGACCACGACCAAAAACACCTCAGCGGCAGCCAATAAACCCCGCTGCTCTCCCTTCTCAACGGCCAGACCGACGATCAACAGGATGGCGACCAAGTAGTCCAATAATTCACAAGCGGCCAACATCGCTCTCGTCCTCCTCAAATGCATCGGCGTGACCTCATTGAGGTACTGCACGTTCCTCGCCACCGCTGCTCTCGCTTCTACGCCCATTCCATCCTCCACTCCGACACCGAAAGAAGAAGAACCGACCCACGGCCAGTCGTCGCCCAACACCTCGCTGTCCCTCCGCCACAAAGCCCGAGCGAGCAACTTGGGCCGGTTCCAGCTGGAGACGCGGGAGAGCGAGGGATGGTACCTCCACCGGAGGGTGGCGAGCGGAGAAGAGCGGGAGACGGTGCGAGTGATGGGGAGCGAAGGGGAGTGTGACGAGTAAGCGGGTGGATGAGACGAGTGTTCATCCGCCGGAGTGGTAGGCGTCACTGAGGGGACGCCCCGAAGCGGGATCGAAGGCGGAGGGATCGGGACGGAGGGCTGAACCGAGGGGAGGGACTGAGAGGGAGGTTGAGGAGGAATGTATGGGTACGGAGACGCCCATGCTCGCTCAAGTCTTGACATCGCTCGCTGCCTCTTTCCCGAGACTGGCACGTATGCCGGAGGTAGCTACGACCGCCAAAAAGGTTCCAGATATGGTGACGCTACGTCGCGCTACGTTATGTTACTTTACTGAGAGCGAAAGAGACATCACAACGTGAATAGTAAGCAATATAGATGGTGGCACGACCAGCATAGCAAGAGTCATGATCAATGCCTTCATCGGCAGTATCGACCACGAAGGAGTGAAGTTGTAGAAGGAAATCCTTGAGACATGAAGAGGAGGATGGGTTGCATCGGTGAGATGCTCTTCGTCAGCTTGAACGAGCAGATTCAGATTTGTTGAACTTGCCAGTGGAGGAAGACAAACGGCATAGCTACCAAACCAACATAGCCTTAAACATCACCGCGCTCTGTGGGTTTTGTATTGCTGGAATATTTGTCTCCCCATTTACTCTACATTTACATATTATGAAACGGCTGTTTAAGCGCTGGAAGACAGATTCAATTTTCTTTCCCGTATCTTTCTCTCCACTCCCGCTGCAACAACCCTCTAAAATATCAAAGATGAGTTGGGATCTAAGAGAACTGGCGAATGGGGCTTGCATGCAGTGATAATCGTACCATTTTCCACCCACTGATCACGTACATCAGTACGCCGTTGCGAGTAATGATATATGTGCTCGAGTGGACTTACTGAAGATGCTTTCACGAAGTACTCCTTCAGTTTGAAACCCGCTATGCCAATGTGAGCAGGACGATTGGCTTTTGTAATCCACTCACATTGATGCATAAAGTTTTTTCGCTGGTTCATTCCAAGAAGCGACTCCGGATTCTATCTGAGAGTTCATCAGCGAGTGTCTCGGAGTGACTGTAAATCGGATACCTTGTGCAGGTTCAAATGCTGGAAACCTTTCTCGAGGAGCCATAGAAGGGCTTCTCTTCCGTAACCTTTTCCCTGCGACAACCCGTCAAAACCCGTCAAACCAGACTTGTGCAGAGGGATTGGAGGGAAGGTACTCGATAACTGAAGGCGAATCAGCTTCCGAAAATTCATGGCCAGTCAATGACGGACTTAGAACCGAGCATGATTGAAAACTTCGAGATGTTAGTGATACGCTGAGGCTCGTAAAGCGCCACGTAACCGATTACCTGTCCAGCTTTCGGCGTCTCCTCACCATTAGGATGAGTAGTGACAGCTGTGTCTGTGTGTGGAAGGCAAACGGCGACGAAGTACGGCGACTTGTCGAATCTTTTGAACGCTTCTTCCCACAACTCCTCAGTGGGTGGCCTATCAACATCGCGCATTTATTAGTGGCCGGATTCTCTATGCGGTCAAAAAAACGACGAGCTTAGATTCCCCCCATGTCGCGAGAAGGGCATGAGAATCGAAGATTTCGAGAAAGGTCTTGATGTCTTCTTTCCTGCAAGCCCGATAGACCAGACGCGCACTATAGAACTTCACTTGTGGAATCGACATGTCTGTCCCTGGAGTTATTTCCCGCTCCACCGTTCCCTTCTCTGGGAGACTTTTATCGTGTCCTATACGCGCAGCCCTCACGGCTAACATCAATGCGAGTCATGATGCTGAGGCTTGCGGATATGAAATATCAATTTCTGTATGGCAGACGCTCAGGAGGAGTGAGAGGAATTTTCCGGCAATTGAAAAGCATGACGACACGCGCCACTGCAGTCAAGGAAAGCCAGCTACAATTTTCTGGAAAGGGAAAAACAGAGGGCATTGTGCGTCTTAGGTTGGCTTCACGGTGTGTATATTTTTTGTCTATCCATTCATTTGCGTACATAGAATTTGTTGCCTCTATGGAAACTCAAATCAAATTTCTTTTTCTCCGTATCTTTCCCTCCACTCTCGCTCCAGCAACCCTCTAAAACAAGAGTGACTGGGGGTTCAGAAAGCAGTGGTAAACGGCGCTTACATATAGTGGCTGTCGTACCATTTGCCATCCACTAATTGTATAGATGAGTAACTTGCGAGTTATCACAACGTATGTATATGAAATGACTTACTGAAGACACTTTCACGAATTACGCCTTCAGTTTGAAACCCACTATCACATTGTTAGCAGGATGATGAGTTGGTCATGCTTTGCTTACATTGATGCGTAGAGTTTTTTCGCTGGTTCGTTCCAAGAGAAGACTTCGGATTCGATCTAGAACTACGTCAGCGAGTGGAAGTGAAGTTGTCGATACTTCCATACTTTGTGGAGGTTCAAATTCTGAAATCCTTGCTTGAAAAGCCAGAGAAGAGCCTCTCTCCCGTAACCCTTTCCCTATGACAACCTGTTATAGTGTCTGACTTGTGCAAAAGGAAGGACAAAGAACGCGATAGCTGAACAGTTATTAGCATCCTCAACAGAGTGAACTATGAAAGTCTGACTTTGTTCCGAGCATGACTGTAAATCTCGATATTTTCGTGATAACTTGAGGTGCAGAAAGTGTCACGTAACCGATTACCTGTCCGGCTTTTGGTGTCCCGTCGTTACTCTGAGTAGTTGCTGCCGCGTCTGGAAGGCAGACAGCGATAAAGTATGGAGACTTCTCATGCCTCTTGTACGCTTCTTCCCACAACTCTTCAGTCGGTGCACTGTCAACACGCATAAAGCATGTTTCGATCAGTCTCTTTGCTCAGTGCTGCTAACAAAACGACTTGCTTTGGGTGTGCCCAAGTCGCGAGCAGCGCATGCGAATCAAAGATTGCGAGAAACGTTTTGACGTCCTCCTTCTTACATGCGCGATACACGAGGCGCTCGGTGTGGAACTTCACTTGAGGGATAGACATGTGTACTACTGGGATATTTCTCGTTTAACGCTCTCTTTCTTTTATAATGACCCGCGCAGTTATGCGGGCACAATCAAAACGAGTCACATTGCAAGCCGACGATGCGCAAATGCTCAGATTGAAGGAATTTTCCGGCAGAAGAGGTACCCTTGTCACCACAAACGCGGATGTGGGCGGTCACGTCGAAAAGTCTGGAGGTACTTCCTCACCACATTTTTGGGGACCACTCATTCTGTCAGAATGGCTGAGCAAGGGCGTCATATATTCTATGTTCCCTCTTGAGTCAGATCTTGAAACTGAGTAGTTCGAAAGGAAAGGTTCGCCGCCTTTCTTTTACATTTGGAGGCAGGTGCCGCAAGTTGATGATGATCAAGCTCAGTCCTTTGGCTCTAAAGGCGAATTTGGAACAAAGTAGAGGCAACAAGGACATGGACGAAGGGACTCGGATCCTTTGACGTGGTAGTCTTCAGTTTTGGAATTTGTTCCGCTAGAAACCCAGAAGCAATACTCTGCTTAAATGTCTTTACAATATAAAGATCATACTAATCAGTCCGTCAAGTATTAGCCCGGCTAGCTCAGTCGGTAGAGCATCAGACTCTTAATCTGAGTGTCGTGGATTCGAGCCCCACGTTGGGCGTTATTTTTTGCCCGTCTTGCCGTTTTTTTTCACGTGTACATTGTTACAACACAGTTCAATGTTTGAAACGGGGACGTTCCCCAACTTCTACGTATAAAGGAATGCCAACATGTTCACCTGCACGCAGCAGATGGAGATGTAATTTAGCGGCTTTATTCCGTCATCAGGCTGCGAGTTGGTTTCCTCTCAGTTTTTACGGGCTAGCTTCTTTCCAATAATAAATGTTTGCGTTGCGCCAGAGAGGAAATGAAAATCGTGAACAAAGGCGGAAAGAAAGCAACATAATTTTGCGCCATCGTGGTGAGACTCTACGGGGCATCATGCGAGTAAGTTCGTAGGTTCGTGAAAAGGTTATGGACTGTCAAGGAGGCCTTGACCCAATTTTGGGAAGCCCAAAAATGGATCTCAGCCTCCAGTTGAGGGGGAGCTGGAAGCTGAATTGGGGGAGAGAGATCTCATCTTGACGACTTCACTCCCGAAGCGTCGTGAGCTATGAATAGCTGCCAGAGGGGTATAAAAGCTCAGGCTACTGAGGAACGTTTGATCCTGTCCAGCACCTTCCATCGATCGATACAATCT